>CAJQZJ010001085.1:1745354-1769319 GCA_907164525.1 Lophiomys imhausi
TAGGAATCAAGAGGGTGTTCTGGATCTAAGAAGATATTTTTAAAATTATGAGGCAAGTTAGTATGAAAGCTGAGTTAGATATAGAACTTTAAACTCATGGAGATGGTTAGATAGTAGAATGTTAAAGTCAGGTGCCAAATACATACGGACTGGACATTGGGAATGTATGCTAAGCCATATAACTCTTATAACTGTGGCCTATTTATTTCTGTTGTTTTGTATTGTATTTATAGTTATAAGAAAAAGGACCATTATTTGGACTGAAAGGGAGAGCTGTTGGGGGGAAAAATAAATACCTAAAACTAAAAAAAAAAAAAAAAAAGAAGGGAAGAGGATGGTGGGGCTGAGGGGGAGGAGGGTGGAAGGGTGGGACTGGAGGGGGGAGTAGGGAGGGGATTGTGATTGAGATGTAACTTGAAATAAAAAATAAATTATTAAAAAAAAGTACTTATATAAAAAATGGGAGGCAACTAAGCTTAAAAATTATAATAAAAATAATATACAAAATTATCAAATGCTAATTTATCAAAGGAATATTTGTCCTACTGGCATGAAAGGAAAAAAGTTCTTAATTTCAGGTTAGTAAATTAGACTGCAGGGTGCCACATAGCTCACACACTCTTGGATATCAGTTTATAAGTTTGTTTCCTATATATAAAGGATATTTTCGTTGTTTGGCTGTAAAAAGGCAGTTTTGAGGCTTAAAAAGTTGAAAATAAATTAAGGGTTACCACACTTCAACCTGGTTTTCTAAACCTCTAAGAGTTGAAGTAATTTGGACCTCAGGTAGAATATTTGAGAAGGGCAGTGTTAACCAATACCTTTAACTCCATCAGAGACAGGAGGATCACTATAGAATTAGTTGTCTTTTAAATTCTAGAGTTACAAAGAACAGGGTGGTGATGGTGCACACTCTTAATCTCATCTTTGAGAGTCATACACCCTTAATCCCAACTCACTGTAGAGAGAAACATGAAGATCTCTGAGTTGAAGGCCAGCCTGACACAGAGTAAGCTCCAAATGAGAGAAACTTAGATCCAGGGATAGAGGTGTACATCTTTAATCCTAACAATTGGGAAGCACATGCCTTTGATCCCAATACTTGGAAGGCAAGGGCAGGCACATAGGATTTTCAATGATTTAGGTTTAAACACTACTAGGAAAATGCATGCTGAAATTCAAAGTGAATTGTCCTTTGTGATTTCAAAAAAATATATAACTTAAAGTTTGGTGGTTTTGGGAGACTATTAACAGTGGAGGCAGGTATGTCTCTGACTCTTTTGCTTGCTCATGAGACTCTTTTCCTCTATTGAGTTGCCTTCTCCATTGTCTATATGAGGGCTTGTATCTTGTTTTATTGTATCTTCTTTTATCCTGTTTGGCTTTCCTCACTTTGAGATCTGCTCCTTTCTGAAGAGGAAATAAAGCAATGTGGATCTGAGTGAGAAGGGAGAGGTGTGTTTGGGAGCTACAGTCAGTATGCATTATATGAGAGAAAAATCTATTTTCAATTGCTTATTCAAATATATGGAGATAGATGGCCTTTAAAAACCTCAAGATATCTGTAGAATACAGCATTTAAAGATGTTTTCTTAGCTTAAAATTTTTTGATATTGAGACATGTCAACTCTTGACAGCACTCCTCTTCCCTCATTCTACTCAAAGTAGATGATGAATATCAAAGAATCTCCATTTGGAGATGGCTGCATTAGTGACAAGCTAGCCACTGGGAAACAAAAAGCCCTTGCTTCAACTGCAAACAGAATGCTGTCTGAAAGGAAAAAATTTGAAAGCAGGTAAGTTGACAGCCTAGCTCTGCCAAGACAGAGTGGGCATGTTCTTCATAATTCCTGTTTTACAATTAATGTCTGTCAGAGATACTGGGCCAAGAAGCTAAGGATAGATATTCCAGGAATATAGAGAGAAATTGGGGACTCTCCAGGTAACCAGTTGTCTGTCATTTCTTAGTTTTGGAAGCTACTTGTTCTGCACTTCCTGTTTATTCAGATATATTTACCCTTCTCAGGTCTCTGATATGGTTGACGACTAGATAGTTTTAGTCTCACAGTTTAGTTTTAAGTTGTTTAGAAATTAAAAGTATGTTCTGGGTCTAAGAAGATTTTTTTTTAAGTTTGAAATGGAAGTTAGGATTAAAAATGAGTTAGATGTAGAACTTTAAACACATCCAGACAGATAGATAATAGAATATTGTCATTAGTTGCCAACTACATATGGACTGGACATTGGGAATATATATTATACTTTAAATTTTCATAAGTTTTGCCTAATTGTTCTTATCATTTTTGCATTATATTTATTGTTATAAGAAAAAGAGCCTTCTAGTGAACTAAAAGGGGGAGATTTCAGAGGAAAAAGATATACCTTAAATAAATAAAAAAGGAGGATAAGAGGGAGAGGGTAAAGAAGTGAAGAAGGTAGGACTGGGAAGGGAGGATGGAGGGGACTATGTTTGAGATGTAACTTGAAGAAATAAATAAATGTTGAAAAAGGATTAAAAAAAGATTGGAACCTTAAAATATTCTATGGTTTTGTTATTATTTTTGTTTGTAACCCAATTGTGTGACTCTTGATAATTTTTTGGATAACAATGTATTGTCACAGTATCAAAAACTGTGTAGGGATATCCCTGTGGGAATTCCTACTCACTTTTCAGATAACAGGGCTACTTTCTCTCATTTTCCAAGTAGATATTTTGATAGGTCAAACATTTCTTTATTTTATCTTTATAGGTCATGTTCACTTGTTATTAATCGGCAGTGTGTGTGTATCTAGCTCCATAAGCTTTCCCTGAGTGCCTGGGCCAGTTTTGAACATCAGGTCATCAGCAAATATTCTTGCAGTAGGTGGAATTTGACTCTGAAACTCCTAATTGGTTTATGTGTAGAGAAAAAAGTACTGCTCAGCCCTTCACAGCCCTCCGTAGTTCTCATCCATAAAATGAACCTTCATCTTGCAACACTATCCCCAAGACTGAGGAATCTTTGTGGAAGATATGGTGTGATGAAGATAAAAGGCAGAGGTGTTGGATAATATCAAGGAAACAAGTATTTTCCAGATTCAACAGGGCATACACACATGAAATCACAGCAATTTTGACAGCATATAAAATGCCTGTTCAAACTCCAGTTACACAAAATCTCAGCATCACAGGGGAGGGGCGAAGATGAATACATAGTTTGTTCTATGTGCCTTGTTTTGTATTTAAATGGTGTAACCACTTGTAGACTGACCACACTGCACAGCTGGCCCTAATCCCAAGACTAGCTGAGTAACCCAAACTGGACTCAACAGTGAAAAAAGTGATAAATAAATAATCTCAAATTTGGGTGGGAGGGAGTGGTAGGTTTGGGAGGGTGGGAATGAAAGGATTGAGTTGGTGAAAATATGTTCAAAATACATGATATGAAATTCTTTTTTTTTACTTTCTTTTTTTAATAATTTATTTTTTATTTCTTCAAGTTACATCTCAGTCACCATCCCTTCCCTACTCCCCTCTTGTCCCATCCTTCCACCCTCTTCCCCTTCAATCCCCCCATTCTCTACCCTTTTTTTAGTTTAAAGTAGATCTTTTCCCCCCCAACAGCTCCCCCTTTCAATCCAACAAATGGTTCTTTCTCTTATAACAATAAACACAGTACAAAACAACAGAAATAATTAGGCCACAATTATGAGAGTTATATGGCTTAGCAAACATTCCCAATGTCCAGTCCATATGTATTTGGCCCCTGACTTTAACATTCTGCTATCTAACCATCTCCATGAGTTTAAAGTTCTATATCTGAAATTCTTAAAAATAATAAATATATGAAAAATGAAACTTATAAAAATTGCAACTTAGTATTCATACTACTCATATGATAATTATATTTCTACATTAATTGAATGCTTCATGATTATTGTATTTTGCATACAAGTAAAACATTCATCTTTCTAGAATTTATAAAGAAAAGAATCTGTGATAATATTAAGATCATGATTTTTAATCTCAAATTTAGCCACTGAGGGGCCTATGTCATTTTCTGTATTGCAAACAATGAGTTGATGAAAAAGATAAAAACATTACTTTCCTGGGAAGACAATTTTTTTTTGTGAAAAACTCACCATTTGTATCACATTATTTCAGGAAGAGAAGAAAAACTCAGAAAGAAAAACTTCATTACTTATACATCAAAGTCTCAACTCTTCTCTAGCAGTTAATGCATATATACAATGTAGTTTGTAACAGGATGGACTATAAATAGTCAAAAATATCTCAAATTTTGTTGAAAAACTAAAGGACATTTTTACATATAGATAGTGTTATTACTCTCTAGAAGTTTTGATGAGGTTTATTTTCTTTCCCTGTTTCAAAAAATATTAAAAGGCAGGAAAATTCTCTACCATGACTGGCAGCAACAAGGAAATTCTAGAACACAGCAGACAGAACCAACTGGTTAACACAAAGTTTTAGCGGACGGAATTGAATGTGCATACCCACAAGAATTACATATAGAGTAAGACTACAATAGTAGAGGTGGGACTCTAGTAACAGAAAAATCCAGTCTCCAGTGTCCTGTAAGGCTGTGTGTGTGTGTGTGTGTGTGTGTGTGTGTGTGTGTGTATGTTTGCTTTTTTAAATTTTTTGTTTATTTGTTTTGTTTTGATTTTTACTTGAAGGGTCTTTCTTCCCTAATTTATGGTTGGTGGCTGACTGTTGAGTAAACATGTCCTGATCTGCCTTGAACTGCCTTGTACTGCTTGAAGTCCTAGGACAAGTCAATAAGCAGAGTTTTAGGAAGAGTTGGGGTCATACTCATGGAATAAAAACTCACAAGGTCTTTGTTTTAAGCTCCGAAAGTTTTATCTTAGATAAGGAGGGTCAGGAACAAATCAGTCTTCTTGGAAGTTCAACATCTTTACTACCTAGTCATGGCCTCTCTCCTTATCCATCCGTCTATCAATCTGACTAACTTCCAGTCCATCAATTTCACCTACAGTTCTTAGACATTTACATAGTCTAAGGAGAAATACTGTATTGCATATAAAGGGAGAGCTAGCCAACACTGGAAGTTTGGCTGACATCCTTAGCAAATCAGTTATGGCGTAAGATACAAGGCACATATATTTTTATATTGATTAAAGTAAAATGTTTTGTTGAGAAGTAGAGAAATATTAGTGTAAGTTGTAAGTCTATAAAATATGCATGGCTAAATAGAGATGGAAATAGATAATCATAGAATTCTGTGTTTGAAAACAATTTGTGCTATATTAGTGCAAGTGAAAAACATTAAATCAGTGGATTAGAGGAATGTGACTTACTCAGCAAGCTTTGCATATCTCAGCAAGCCAGAAATTTGGAAATATAAAGAGAATGGAGGGAGATTCTTTGGTTTCTATTTTCTTGACACTGTGAGAGAGAATTTGAATCAATTTAGTCAGGAGCTTGTGCTCAGGACATGGGGTGTGAACAAGGAAGAGTGTGAGGGGATGATCTAAGGGGATTTATTGGATTGTGAACCTGATATATTTCATACTTTCATGGCCCCCACATGGTTTGGAAATTGAAAGATTGTAAACTAACTGTGTCTCATCTGTTCCACCTAGCTGGCATTTGAGTTTAGAAGAAATTTTGTGATGATCAGAAGGGGGCTTTATTCCTTCAGTAGCTTTGTTAAGTATTGGCTGGATTAATTTACAGATGGAAGAACAGACCTGCCTGCTATCAGTTTGAGGGAGGTTTAGAAAGGACACCAGCAGTGCAGTGGCTTTGGTATTGGTTGCAGTGACAAAAGTTGCCACATGCCAGGTTGGGGCTTGGATCTCTTCAGCCCAATCAGAAGAAGCAAGTCCCAAAGCATTGTCTAGAGTCTATTTAAGCAAAACATTGATAATCTGCTATGAGAACCAATGCTAAGGAGAATGCCCCTCTGCATTTCTGAAGCCTCCTCTTTACACCTGCAAGGATGCCTTCCTGTTGACCTAGATGTTAAGCTCTCCAAGGAGTCTGTCCATCAAAGAATGTAAACATGTTCACCACACATGACATTTTTCCACCTGACAAAAGCTCTTTCACCAGGATGTTTTGTATGCCACTTTTATGAATCTGTTTTTCAATAGTGTACAAAGCATCCCCTTTGTACACCACATCCCATTCCTGAAACCAAAACAAAAAAACACATTCATTCAATACAACTATGTTTCCAAAGAAATCCAAACTTCTAACACAGCAATGTTTATTTGACTTACTGCTTATCTTTAGTGGATAAGTCATTTTAATGATATGTGGGGTTGATTTTGTATTCACAGACACCCCTTGAGTTGATCTCCTCAAGTGGCCATCCAATGACAAAGGAATGAAATGCCAATAGTAGTTAATTTGATAGGACCTTAGAAATAAGGCAATATGAAAGAGGATCCAACTTATAGATGGCAACTATTTGTGTTTTTGTGTATGAGTGTGAATATACTTGTGTGTGTGGGTACATGTGGAGGTCAGAGAACAACCTCAGTAGTCATTCTTCACATGCCATCACCTTTTATCATTGTTATTTTCTTTTATTGAAAAATAACTGGTATTTTATACAGGATTTTCTGATTAATATTTACTTTCCCATATCCTCCCAACTCCTTCTCCCTTCTCCTGCTAGCCATACTCACAACATTTATGTCTCTCCATAGAAAACAAACAAGCATTTAAATAATAATAATAAAGTAAAGTAAAATTCGGTAAGATAAAGCAAAACCAAATACATCTAAGATAAAACAAACAGAAGAAAAAAGAAAGAAACACATGTTTAGAAACACTCATGTTTACACACACTGGAATCCCATAAATTGAAAGCCATAATATACATACAACATATATACATACATACATACACAAATATATATACATACATACATATACATATTTATATATATGGACGTGTAAGTTTTTTTTCAATGTCCTGCATCATAATTATGAGACAAAGAACCTCCAAAGATGTCACTGAGTTCATTTTGTATTGGTCATCTACTGCTAAGCATGAGTCCTACCATTAAGTGTGGTTTGTTTCCTCACTGAGACTCTGTTGGAGAAAACAACGTTTTCATTAGCAAGTGTTTATCAATTGGAAATATGTTTTTGGTTAGAGATGTGTCCACTCCTCTTCTCAAGTTTTAGGACTCCTTGTGGTACAGAATCATACAGGCCCATGTACTCTGCCACAGTAACTATGAATTCATATGGGCACATCATTCCTGCTGTGTTTAAGCCTTGTTTCCTTTGTGTTGTTCACCATCTCTGTCTCTTACATTGTTTCTGCCTCTTCTGCTGAGTTTCCTCTGCCCCTAGGGGGAAGTATTTGATGGAGACATCTGATGTAAAGCTGAGTATTCCATAGTCTCTCACTTTCTGCATATTGTCTTAGTGTAGATCTTTATATTTGTCTTCATTTGCTGTTGGATGAAACTTCTCTGATGATGACTGAGCAAGGCACTGACCTATGAGTATCATAGAATGTCTTTAGGAGTCATTTTATTATCATATTTCATTGGAAGAACAGTAGTATTTGGTTTTACCCCAGGCACCTGCCTTACTCACCTTCAGGTTCTTGGCCACAAAGTAGTATCATATATGAGTTGTATCAAACAACTGTAAGACCCTATTGTTGAAGACAACTATACAACTCATTGAATATGGAGAAGTTAAACTGGTGTCTATCGAGATCCTTCACTCATCTGGACTAGTATTCATGGTACTGGAATATACTCACATTCTACCAAAGGAGAAAGGTAAATGAATCTGCAAATTAATTAATTATTGTAGTTATTAGTAAGTATAAACTGTAAGATTAGGTCGGGGAAGCAGCTGGCGGCCTGGCCCACATGTCTTAACCAGTTGCCTAACTTATTCTGGAGAAAGAGCCCCGGGACCAAGGGTGGCCTACATCACCTGTAACATAGTCTGTTAATTAATATAAGTTGTTATATTAGGTCAGTAGAATTACCAGCAGCTTGACAGCAGCTTCACCTGGGCCCCAGAGGAGTCTGGAATCCCAATGGCCCGGGACTGCTTGGATTGAAGGTCTATAAGCCGCCACAGTCTTTTCCCCAATAATTAAACACACCAAGACCTTTTAATGTTTTAACGCTTAGCCCTTAGCTGGGCAGACTCTCAATTAGCTACTCTAAATTAACCTGGATCACCTAATCCCAAACCACCATGTGTCTGCGATTACATTCCAGCATTCTCCAGGCATCTTGTCTGCTTCTGTGCCTCCAGGTGGAAAAGAGAGAGGGTTTCTGTGTGTGCCCAGAGTTCCTGTTCTGTTCTCAGGAAGTCCAGCCTTCCTATACTCTTTCTGCCCACCTAATTGGCCATAAGTGACTTTTATTAACCAATCAAGAGAATACCTCAAAAGGGGCAGTATCCAGATCTCAGCATTAAATTCAATGTATCAGAAACAATATTAGACCTTCCCTCAACAGGTAAATACCAACCCAGCTATAAACCCTTTCACTTAAAATGGTAACCTGCCTGGAAGTATGCTGATGCAGTAGCAGCACCATGCTTTTGGGACTAAGCACCAACATCTAATTTGATTTAAGGCCCATTCTATGAAATAGAGCCCATCCACTTTGTTTTTCAGTATCTCGTTGGACTAGTCACAAATAATTCAGGCTGGGTAGTCAGCAAGTCCCAAGAATCCATCTTCATTGTGCTTGGGTTACAAGCATGCTCTGCTGTAACTGACTTTTCCACATGGGTTCCAGAGATTGAGCTCAGGCAATCATGTTTACAAGGCAAGAACACTACTGGCTATGCAATCTCCACAACCCTTATAGTAACCATTAATTAAAGTAGTAACAAAGTTAGGGAGCAGAAATAAATCATATAGGATTTATTTATTTAACGTTTATATATTTAACTCAAAGATTTAAGAGTAGACATCTCAGGAATATATGAGTCGTTGGGCATGTCATAGGCATTGATTCCTCAGCACTTGTGTCTGGGTCCATAGTATATAGAAAGGCTCTGTAGAGAAGGTTCTGGAACACAGAGAGGTAGATGTCAGCTCTTTGGAGTTCATAGATGCAGTAAAGTTCAAGATATACAGCCAAGATGTAGAACATGTCCATCATATTCATATAGTGAATGTTTGGCTCTTTAATATATTCCATAACTGATTGTTTTCTTGGTCCAAAGTAAGATTTGAAGAGCTAGAGTACTATAGCTTCATAGACTTCTTTCTCTTCCAGTGTTATTCATTTTTATTATAGTTCCCAAGTTGTTCAGACTTGGAACTTTTAAATAAAGCACACTATTTCTGCCTCTCACAGATAGCACATTGGGTTAATCCCACCTGTTTAACATATATGTAAGTGCAGCCTGAGTAACAGAGTAAGAACTATGATTTTTCCCCCTTTATTTGGTCTCCAAACAACAAGAAACCCCCATGGCATCTCATTCAGAATAGTATCCAATGCAGATTATACTTGAGCTTCATTTGCTTACAAATCTTGACCTTTCAGCAGTGTTACTGGCTTTTCTTTAAATGTCTGCCTTTGCAAGTGCTGAAGGTCTTTTCATGTTTATTAGCAAGGACACAGCATGGCTTATTTGAGTCAAGCTTGTCAGTAATAAGACACACCAGTAAGTCAAGAGGTCAATAAGCTGTCTGAGGAGAATTTAGAGTCTGTCTCTTCTTGTTTTCTTCATTTTGAGCTTTAAAATTTAAAAAAGAAACCGTTTAATGATTGTTTTATTGAGCTTTGAATAAAATAAATAAATTTGAATTTACTTTTGACATGGAACTTTTACATATTTAAAGCATAATCTTTAATTTTCTTTGTTCTTATTTCATTTATTTTTTGAGATTATGATATTTATTACATTATTTTCTTCTTGTCTTTTGTCCTTCTAACATTTCCATGTACCTGTACTTGCTCTCTTTCAAATTCATAATGTTTTTCATTAATTGTTGTTACATGCTTATATCTGTATGCACATACATATGTATTCTCAAATATAATTTTCTCAATATGCATAATGCTAATTCATAATATACTCTCCTTCTGTGGGTTGCCATATACATAGAACTATTCCTAAGTGGATAAATAAAACTTTCTCAGTCTTTACAATGTTGCTTATATGTGTGTTTTGAAGGCTGACCACTTGATACTGTATATTGCATTCAAAATTTACCATTCCTAACTTTTGACAATGCATGTCTTATCTCTATCTAGAAGAAAACTCAACCAGAAATAAATTCTGAAAGCATAGTAAAGGGCACAGTTTCTACTCCTCTTCCCAAGATATGTTTCATTTATAATTTTTTAGGTTATTTCTTTCCCTGAGATACATACTTTTTGTTGTTGTTTCTTCAGATATGCTCTTGTAATGGTGTCTAGCCTCAAACTCACTGAGATCTCCTGCCTCAGCCTGCAGGACACATAATTAAGGTACTTAATTGAAGTTTTCAAATGAGAACTAAAATGCTTTCCTACATTAGACAAAGTTTATGTTTCTCATGAAAAATGATTTTGTGAGATTGTCTGGAAAGCCTTTAATACTGTACATTCTGTCCAAAGTATAAAACTATGACAGGATGTCAGCCAAGTCAAGAAGATCATGTAACATCAAAATAGACAACCACAGATGCATTCAGAAAGGAATAGTTTAATAATTATTATGTAGAAATTTCATGTTTTTTAACTGTCCTTTACAGCAATTTATTTAGTTTGTAAAACAGTTTTCCTTCAGATGAAGTTTCTATTTTACATACAATAAGCAATATTTGAGTGATTGGAACATTGTATTTCCTCATGGGGATTATATAAATGACAGAATTAGTACTTAAAATGTTTTTATGCCATATCTCACACTCCTTGATCCAAAGAATGAAAGAGCCCAGTGTATTTTAGTGAATATGTGATTTATAAAATGCATTGCTGAGTAGATGAAAGACTTGAAAGAGTAAATGCTTTTGCTAAAATGAAATGAAATTAGTATTACAATAAAAAGTAGCAATTGATTACTGTACTTTAAAATGTTGTCAAATAGATATATGAAATATATTTCTTTAATGGTTAGCAGCATCGCTTTAGTTGGAAAAGCAAATTTTGAAATCAGGCTTACAATGAGGATATGTTTATTCAGACCGTAAGAAAACACAGCCAGCATGAATTAGCTGAAGGCCCACAGCCACTATCCCTCAAGGTCTTAAATATGAATCCTATTATTGGAGACTAATAGGATCATGTGCATGGATATCAAAATGGGAATAATTTACCAAGGCAGGTGCATTTTTTTTATTAAGATTCAACTTCTTTATTCTCAGAGAGCTTTATCCGAGAAAGCATCAGAAGCAAAACCTCCAGAAAATAAGAATTACAATAATCTAGGCTTGAAAAAGCAACAGCATTTACCTGCATAGTGAAACCTTTTATGCTGATCCATCCTCTTCACCTCACTGGGCTTATTTCAGGATAGAACATACACAGCAATAATATTTTCAACCAGAAAAAGTAATCCCAATGGAAGATTAAAAATTAATAATTTATTAAAAATGAGTTCACACATATTTTTCTTGTTCTAATGTAATCGAACTGTTATACAACTAAGGATTCAAATCACTTGATTCTATCTGCAAGGAGATAACTTAATTATTCAGTATTTTAATAGCAAGGAACCACTAAATGGTTGCCATATTCCAACATAGTTTGAAAGTAAAATGTTTCTAATTAATTTGGTGTCAATATTTTTTATCTTGAAATGTTTAAGAGAGAGACAGAGAGAGCTCATGTAGTCATATTCAACAACCTAGGACCTAGGGTGACCATGGGATTTTTGGGACCATTAATATGGTTTTGTTTTAATGTTAACATTTTTCTGTACTGAGGATTGCTTCATCTGAGAATATTTCTTTCCTCCCAGAGTGAGAACCTTGAAATATGAAATACTTAATTAAAAAAACCATCATATAGTCTCTTTATTAATATTTAAATGCCATACCATTTATGACAGATTCTCCCAGAAGATTTTAGAATAAACCTTGTCTTCTAGTAGAATGAGCTTGTGTATCTCCCTCTCATATCATCCCTTGGTTTCACCATTTATTACCTTGTCCAGTCTATACAAGAAATAAGCACAAACCTTAAAGATCCTTCATGAAACATTGATGTTGAGCTACAATGTAGAAAATGCAATTAAACACAGTAAAGACTTATGCAGAAGAGAATCAAGGCCCAGAAGCTAATACCTAGGAGCAACTATTAATGCAAGATGTGACTCCTAGGAATGGGACGTCATTGGCTAAGAATACCTTGAGAAATAATTAGTGATTGTTTTATGAAAAAAATATTTTAGGTTAGTTTGTCTCAGTCTAATAGATAATTGACACAACATTTGGAAAGGGGTTCACATAAAGAGGACATTAAGATACTTATAAAATAAAATAGTTGAATGACAATATCCCCCATATGCTGAGATATTCTACCTCCATGCATCCATTGTTTGGATAGCCTCAGGAAATGTGACCTTGGTGGAAAAAGTTTATCATGGGGGTTGGGGGTCAGGGGTTGTGGTTAAGGGGTTTACAGCCACATATAACTTCCACTGTATGTGTTCTGCTTGTGCTTATAGACCAACAAGGAAGTTCTCAGCTTCTTGCTCCAGCCTCCATAACTCTCTCTGCCCCTGGCGCCTCTTACCACTCTGGTATTGTAAGCTCAACTAAACTCTTTATTATGTAAGTTGACTTGTTCATGATAGTTCATCAAAGGAATATAAAGTAGCTAATGTAATAATCTAATAATCTTATTTGGCTTCTACTCTATGAGGATAAAAAGGAACCCTTTAAGTCTTGTTCATGTCTATGCCATCAGCATTTATTAAAGAATCAGCTCTGTATTACATACCACTCTATAGCAAATGACATTCAAACATGGTGGATGATATACTTATTAACTCATAGTTGTTTCTATTTGGAAACTGTAGCAGAAATTGTCTAGATCTCCTGTTCTAGAACTTGTCCAATAGTATGCAACCATAATGGTAGTAAATATTATGGTTTTGATTAGACCTTCATATCAAGAAATATGTTAATTTAAATTCCTTCAAATCAATGTTGGAAAAATTCAGCTTTTTGGAAACTATTGGAATATGACAATGGTTCTTTGTAATGTAAGATTCTCCAAATTGCAACTTTACTGATTGGAGTGAAGAAGAAAGAGAAAAACACTATGAACCCTGTGTATAAAAAAGACTCCTCACTATATTGTAGTCTAATAATGGAATTTTACTGTAGATCTCCAAGGGTAGCATAGAAAATATGAAAGGAATAAATACTAATAAATAGAAATCCCAAGAGTTAGAGCTGAAATTGGCATTGCAAACTCTCAGGGTTGATACTGAATAGAATATCTTTGAAGGGATTTAGAAAGATATGAATAAGAAAACATGTACTAATCATCAAGGATACCAGGTTATTCAGTTTATGATAATATCTGTCTTTGTTTCTGAAGCATGAAATAAAACACGTAGTCGACTGGTTTCAAAAGAAAATAAGAGTATGCACTTAAGCATGTTCATCGAACACTTATCATAGTGTCTATAAGATGCAGAGAGAATTGAAAGAGAACCTGGTTAATATTACTGAAGACATCAAACTAGAATTTCTCATGACTATGGTAACTCACTTAGAAATACATGAACATTTCATCATTTTCCATGTCTGGATTCAAGAAAAATAAAGAAGCACAACAAATGTAGAATGGTACGTGTATTCTCAGTTGTGATGCATGTGTATGTTAATGCCCATATGTGAAACAGTGAAGGGCAAATGAATATATGGATTGGTGGGAATATTTTGCCTTGATTTATGTCATACAATTGTTCTCTCTTACACAGTTTGTTGATGAGCCATCTGTCCCCGAGCTTTGAGGTGACCCAGACAGTTTAATAGGTAAGAGTACTAGATACAAATGCAAAGACAAACTCAAGTGTAATTGATCTCACTGTGGCCCCTCTCTCCACAATTGTTCAGGTTAATTGCTCATTGGAGAAAATTGAATAACTATCTTGAGCAAAACAACCCTAAACTAATCTTTTCAAATGAAAAAAAAAAAAAAAAAAAAAAAAGAGGTTCTTTGACCCAAGGGCATTTCTGAGACTCAACTGCCGAGGAAAATCTAATGATCTGTAAACCTTCACATCTGTTGACAGTTGTTCTTGGCTATTATCAGAAAGAGTAAAATGAGAGAAAAGTGTGAAATTTAAAATGAGTTTACTGAAGGGCTTGCCAAAACTGTGAATGGTGAGTATAGTTTGAATAGCCATGGAAGTGTCACTTTGGAAAGACTCTTTAATTGTTTTATCTGATAATATATAGGCAAAAATTTATATTCATGACTAAATTCAAACTACAACTACAATGCATAAAAGCTGTGGGAACTGTGTTGAGTCTCTTAACATCTATTAACATAAGAGCTTCCATCTGTCATGTTGGGAATATAACTACTCACTGATTTGTGTTTTTCACTCAATGAGCATTTTTTTTTTGCAAAAAATAATTTCACTTCATGAGAAGTTGATTTATCAATTTATGCTTCTTTAAAATGATTCTTTTTAAATGTTTATTTATTACTTCAAGTTATATCTCCATCAGAGTACCCTCTTTCCACCCTCTACGTTCCACCCTCTCACCTTCTCCTCCCTCTCCTACCCATCCCACTCCTCTGATGTGGAGTGTCCCTACATATCAGCCCCTCTGAGTTCAACAGTCATATGAGAGCTAAGAACTGAGCTTCCTCTTGTACTTGGGGCCTACATGGTAGCACCACTAGGGCAAATTATCCAATTAATAGGTAATAAAGTCTATGTTCCTGATCCTTTTGGTGTGTTGGTTGTAGGATAGTTATCCTGTACTATATGGTTAAAATCCAATTATAAGTGAGTAGATACCATGTGCATTTTCCTGAGTCTGGGTTAGCTCACTCAGGATGAGCTTTTCTAGTTCCATCAATTTGTCTGTGAATTGCATGATTTCCTTGTTTCTGATAGCTTAGTAGTATTCTATTGTGTAAATGTACCACATTTTTAAAAATCCATTCATCATTTGAGGGACATCTGGGTTGTTTCCAGTTTCTAGCTATTACAAATAAGGCTGCTATGAACATATATTAGGATATGTCCTGGTGGTTTGGTGAGGAATCCTTTGGGTGAATGCCCAGAAGTGGTATGGCTGGGTCCTAAGGTAGGGATATTCCAAGTTTTCTAAGATATCACCAGACTGATTTCCATAGTGATTTTACAAGTTTGCAATTACACCAGCAGGAGTGTTTCCCTTTCTCCACAGCCTCACCAGCATGTGCTGTCATTTGAGATTTTGATCTTAGCCATTCTGACAGGTGTGAGATGGAATCTCGGAGTCTTCTTGAGTTGTATTTCTCTCATGATTAAGGATGTTGAACATTACTTCAAATGTTTGACTGCCATTAGAGATTCCTCCTTTAGGAATACTTGGTTTAGCTCTGTTTCCCATTTTTTTATTGGATTATTTGTTTTTTTGGTGTTTAATTTCTTGAGTTCTTTATAAATTATGTCTATTAGCCCTCTGTCAGAAGTGGGGTTGGTAAAGATCTTTTCCCAATCTGTAAGTTGCCTTTTTGTTTGAAAGGCAGTGTCCTTTGCCATACAGAAGCTTGTCAGTTTCATTAGGTCCCATTTATTGTTTATGGTCTTAGAGCCTGAGGTATTGGTGTTCTGTTCAGGAAGTTGTAACCTGTGCCAATGAGTTCAAGGCTTTTCTCCACTTTCTCTTCTATTATATTTAGTGTGTTGGGCTTTATATTAAGGTCTTTGATCCACTTGGACTTAAGTTTTGTGCAAGGTGATAAGTATGGCTCTAATTTCATTCTTTTACATGTAGATATCCAGTTAGACCAGCACCATTTGTTGAAGATGCTGTCCATTTTCCATTGTATGGATTTGGCTTCTTTGTCAAATTTAAGTGACCATAGGTGTGTGGATTTATTTCTGGGTCTTAGATTCAATTCTGTTGATCAACTGGTCAGTTGCTATGCCAGTACTATGCTGTTTTTATTATTATTGCTCTGTTGTATAGCTTGAAATCTGGGATAGTGATACCTCCAGATGTTTTTTTTTTCCATATGAAGTTTATTAATTATTTTGTCCAGGTGTTGGTATTTTGTAGAAATTGCATTGAAACTGTATTTTTTTTTTGGTAGGATGGCCATTTTTATTATGGTGATGGTACCTATCCATGAGCATGGGAGGTCTTTCCATTTTCTGATGTCCTTTTCAATTTCTTTTTTCAAGGACTTGAAGTTCCCTGTAATACAGGTCTTTCACTTGGTTGGTTAGAGTTACCCCCAGGTATTTTATATTGTTTGTGGCTATTGTGAAGTGTGTTGATTCCCTAATTTCTTTCTCAGTCCATTTATATTTTGTATAAAATGGCTTCTGATATTTTTAAATTATTTTTGTATCCATCCACCTTGCTGAAGGTATTTATCAGTTGTAGGAGTTCTCTGTTGGAAGTTTTTGGGGTCACTTATGTATACTATCAGATGATCTGGAAATAGGAATAATTTGACTTCTTTGTTTCCAATTTGTATCCACTTGATCTCCTTTAGCTGTCTTATTACTCTAGCAAGAATTTCAAGTACTATGTTGAAGAGATATGATAAAAGTGGGCACCCTTCCTTGTCCCTGAGTTTATAGGAAATGCTTTATGGGACACAATGAAAGCAGTACTACGAGGAAAGGTTATAGCACTAAGTCTCTTCAAAAATAAAATTGTGACAGCTCATATTAGCAAATTAGCAGAAGAACTGGAATATATTGGAAAAAAACAAAAACAAACACTCCCAAAAGGAGGAGAAACCAGGAAATCATCAAACTTAGGGCTGAAATTATCAACTTAGAAAAAAAAATACAAAGAATCAACGAAAACAAGAGTTGGTTTTTTGAGAAAATCAACAAAATAGACAAAGCCATAGACAAATTAACTAAAAGACAGAGTTAAAAAACCCAAATCAACAAAATCAGAAATGAAAAGGGACAAATAAAAACAATGAGGAAATCCAGAGAATCTTTAGGTCCTACTTTAAAAATCTGTACTCCACCAAATTTGAAAACCTAAGCAAAATGTACCACTTTCTTGATAGATTCCAACTACCAAAATTAAATCAAGATCAGATTAACAGATTAAACAGTCCTATAACCACCAATGAAATAGAAACAGTCATTAAAAGTCTCCCAACCAGTAAAAGCCCAGGGCCAGATGGTTTCAGCACAGAATTCTACCAGACCTTCAAAGAAGAGCTAATACCAATACTCTTCAAACTCTTCCACAAAATAGAACCATGAGGAACACTGACAATCTCATTCTATCAGGCCACAGTCACCCTGATTCCTAAACCACACAAAGACCCAACAAAGAAAGAGAACTTCAGACCAATTTCCCTCATGAACATAGATGCAAAAATGCTTAATAAAATACTGGCAAACTGAATCCAAGAACACAACAAAGTATTATACACAATGATCAAGCAGGCTTCATCCCAGGAATGCAGGGATGGTTCAACATATGAAAACCCATTAATGTAATTCATCATATAAACAAGGTGAAAGAAAAAAATAAGCACATGATCATCTCCATAGATGCTGTAAAAGCATTTGACAAAATACAACACCCCTTCATGCTAATAGTCCTAGAGAGAATGGGCATACAAGGCCATACCTAGAAATAATAAAGGTGATACACAGCAAGCCAGTAACCAACCTCAAACTAAATGGAGAGAAACTTAAAGTGATTCTTAAAAACATATACAAATGCATCTTTTCTTGGATGCTACTACTTCAGAATTGTATAATTCACAATGAGACAACCTAGCCACATTACCAAAAATTATCTCTCAGAAAATAGGGACAGTAAAGACAGAAGAAGTTATTCTTTTAATGTCTCCAATATAAGGTAATTTCCTAGCAGTGAGAACTCTCTCTCTCTCTCTCTCTCTCTCTCTCTCTCTCTCTCTCTGTGTGTGTGTGTGTGTGTGTGTGTGTTAAAGGAAAGAACTTCCTGGAAACATTTTTCTTGCAAAAAGCTTTCATGGTCCTCTACCTTTTCCACTCTTTATCATGGCAGCATTTTATTTTGTTTTATTTTATTTAATATACAGTAATTGGAGTGAGGGTGACATCAACCCACCCCTATAACCATTGACCCAAAATCTACCCTGCCTACAAGACATGTAGGGATAAGGATAGACCAGATTGAGGGAATGTCTGCCCAAGGACTGGACCAACTTGAGACCCAACCTGTGAGAGAGAACCAATCCCTGGCACTATTAAAGATGCTTTACTATGCTTGCAGACAAGAGAATAACATGACTGTCCTCTGAGAGGCTCCACCTAGTAAAGGACTGAAACAGATATAGAGGCCTATAGACAAACACTGAACAGAGACCTTGGAGTCTTGTGGGCATGTTGAGGGAAGGACAGAGGCACCAGAAGGGAATAAGAACTATAGAAGTCCCATGGAAGAATCTAACCCAGGCATATGGGGCTCACAGAGACTGAACCATCAACCAAAGAGCATGCGTGGGCTATCCCAGGCCCTCTACAGTCATGGAGTTGAGGGGTAGTTTGGTCTTTATATGGATGGCCTTCTGACTGGAGTGGGGACTGTCCCTGATACCTACATTGTTGCATACAGTTGGATACCTTTTCCCAAGCTGGGCTGTGTTGACTGGCTTCAATGGAAGTGGATGCAGTTAAGTCTGATGCGAGATGAAGTACTGGGGCAGGGGTCCCTTCTCTGAGAAGAAGGGGAAAGAGACATGGAGATATAGGGTGGAAGGATAGGATAGGGAGGAGAGGTGGGAGGGGGCTGTGAATGGGCTGTTAAAATGAATAAATAAATTAAAAATTTTAAATCTAGTATTGTATTCATTTTTATTCTTTAAAGATTTATACATATATACACCCTCCATTGTTTCCTTCCTCTCTCTCCAGGAATCCCTAAAATTTCTCCTTCACAGTATAATTTCCTCTATTATTATTGATCTGTATACTCTCATGAATATTTTCCATATGTACCTCCATTTGGGTCATGAGAAAACTATTAATGACCACATATACAAACTAACCTCCTTTCCTCAGCAACCATAAGCTGTGAATGTCTCCTTAGCATGCAGTAGGATGCTAGGACGGTTTTATCATTCATTCTAAAATTTTGACTGTCTTGAGTTTGTGTAGGACTTGTTCAGGCATTCACAATTTATTTGATTTGGCATGTGCAGTAGTCATGTTGTTGGCAGATGACAGCATTTCATAGCTCTCTACCCTACCATCTTACTCTGAAATTCTTTACACCCCCACTTCCATGATGTTCTCTGAACCTTAGGTAGAGGTAGGTTGATACAGATGACCCATCTACAGTAGAGCAATCACAGTTACTTTTAGCACCTGACTAAGTTGAACTTATGCAACCACCACTACCCTTTGACAAAGAGGCATTTCTACTTAAAAAAAAATTATCTTTTTATTGTTTGTTTGATTGTTGTGAATTTCACATCATGCACCCTGTTCCCTCTCATCTCCCACCTCCCCTTAGACCCATCCTTGCAACCTCTTCCACTATGAAAAAAAAAAAATCTCATTGTTGAAGCTGTACTCAGTGAATGCCTCACTGTGTCCCAAAATATTCCCTTTTCTCCACACATTGTTTTGCTTGCAAATGCTCAAATGACTCCTTGGTTTCAAATGAGGCCTCTGGCTTCTGCTACTTTGTCAGTACTGGATCCTCAATTGGACTCCTATCAGATATCCTGTTGTTTGCCTGTGTAATGGAGATCCTTTAGTTTTGTGCCTGTGTAACTGGCCTCTTCATGCACTCCAGCAGTTCATCCATGGGGGACATGTTGAGATGGACCAACTCAAAGCCCTGATTCTGAGCCTGGAACCCTCACACCCTGAGCCATTTCTACTGTGCTACCCAGGTAAGGTTCAGGACCTTTGCTCCCAAATGCTGCAGGATATGCAGAGCAGGGAAAACTCTCCTGCTCTCATGGCCACATCAGGGCCAGATCGTCTGTCTGTCACTGGTGGTAAGGGGAAAATGGAAGGGAGGAAACATTTCCCTCGCCAACCACACCACAAAACAGACAAAAAAACAGGGCTAGCTCTCCCATACTCACTCTCTTATGGCTGGCTCACTCACAGCCACCACATCCAATTCCAGCTCTACTGTGCT
Organism: Lophiomys imhausi; assembly: GCA_907164525.1. Taxonomy (NCBI): domain Eukaryota; kingdom Metazoa; phylum Chordata; class Mammalia; order Rodentia; family Muridae; genus Lophiomys; species Lophiomys imhausi. The sequence continues at coordinate 1,765,616 of CAJQZJ010001085.1, forward strand.
GCCAAAGCAAGGTGCAGGGTCTACTCTCCCGAGTGCTTCAGCATGTGGGCAGAGACAGCTCTCCTGCTTTTGTGACTCCATCAGGAACAGATCTCCTGTTTGGCACTGATGGTGTGGGTCAAAGAGAGAGGAGGTGATCGCTAACACAAAGCAGACAAAAGCAAGGATGGTTCTCCCACACTCACACTTCATATAGGCCACCTAACCCACAACCCCCACATCCAAGGCCAGGCAGGGTTTATCTAGTTTCTAGCTTGCTTCCTGTACTGGGAGCCCATCTGGTGCTTGCTTGGTACTAGACTGGTGGGTGTCACAACCTAGTTTCCTGTCTTGATCCCATGGTGCCAAACTAGTGTTGGTAGTCAATTTGTTTTTCTTTTTTTTTTTTTGGGGGGGGGGAGAATATTAGGCTACTATTCATTTAGATGTTCATAGGTCAGAACATTGAGTGTAGACATAGCCTCTCTCTTCTCTGCCATCTACTGATGCACATATGACACAGAAGCAACATCTGCAATGACTCTAGGGTCAGGGGACAATGAAGAATTTCTTTGGCTAAGGTTGAGAGCAAAACATGTGGGTATAAACATGAATAAGTGAAATGTAATTTGAAAAAATGAACACCTGGTGAAACCACACTAATCAGAGACACCCCTCATAGCCTATGATCTCCTAATCATGAATTTTTTTAAATCAAGTTTACTGTATTGGACAAGAAATTCCTCCTGGGGAACAGGCCTCAAATCCAATCACAAAGCAGTTGGTAGCCTTGTAATCATTGTGCTTCCATTGGTCCAGTGGATATGAATTTCTTTGAATGCCAGTATTATAGAATTCATAGTCCAGAGCTAGATATGCCCACTGATGCAGTTTCTCTCTCAGCAGTCTACACTATACCTTAAAGCACTATGAAAACCTGTGTGGAAGTATTATTGAAGTCCTCTTTTCTGCACTCTGCTATCAAAAATATAACTGTAAACTTTAATCTGAGATAGGGCAGGAAGGGAAGTTGTAGGCCTCAAAAACTCTCAAACAACACAAATTAAGAGCAAGATATATAATCCTGAGTATTTTCTACAAGGACTCACTATCAGCATATAACACATATATTAGCACATCATTGTTTACTGGTATTCACAATAACCAAGTCATTGAACCACCCTATGGGTTCATCCCAAAAGGACTAGATGAAGAAAATGGGATTTATAAACACAAATGATTTTTATTCAGCCATATGTAGGAAATAAATTGTGTTATATATTACTATGGGATTATACTTTAAAAAAATTGGTGCTGTGAATAATAAACATACAGTAATGAAATTGAAGTCAGGTCTTATAAGATTAAAATGTTTCCTCATCTAGCTTTTGTACTTGAATTTCAAACCACAGAAACATTGTGGTTTTATTAACCCTGTTGTCTTTTGTTCCAGACAGAGATTGGGAGTGGGTAGAAGGGAGGGAGAGAGAAAAGAGAAGAGGTTTTGGGGTGTAAAACTTTGGTTATGAGATGTCTAGAACTAAATACACACTGCTCATCACTGCTATTAGTAATATAGGTTAGTGGCCTATCATTACCCTGTCTATTACTACTTCAGTTTCCAGACTCTGTGATTATCATTGGAGTTATGGTTTCTTATCTGCCCTAGTTGATCTGTACTGAGAGCATAACATGTTAAACAATCTGAAATGTTGGTAACCTGAAAAAGAGAAAGAAAGTGGAAATATGTTGACAATTTGAAACAAAAAGATGTCACAAGGATAAAATTCAGGTGGGAAACTAGTTAGCCTTTCTCCAATAAAAACTTGGCACAGCGATTAAAAATAATTCCAATTCTTATCACAAACACTTTTTTTTTAATGTGAACGTTAGCTCATCAAACTACAGTGTACAACCTTGAATCAGAGTTAGAGATGATGATTTCACTTAGTTCTTAGTTTTTGTGGAGAAGCAGTTTGAGGACACTTGCCTGACAGTTCACCCACAGTGCTAGACACAGACCTGTCTCCTCTTTGGAAGGGTATCCCAACTGGATTATGCAACCGTGCTTTGCATATTCAATAGCCATGTAGAAATTATTGTAGCTAAGAAAGCCTTAACATGTCACAGGGATACAAAGGTCTCTGGGACTTTCTTGGGCAGAGGCAGAGAGAAACAGCTCATAAGCAACTCTCCAAGCCAACAATGTGGTCGTTTTCTTTTTTATTGATAATTATCTTTTACATATCTGAATAAGCTTATGCTCCTGAAGGTGTAAAAAAAATGCCCCAGAGGTATAGCTAGCAAGAATTAACACTCCACCGCACATCCTAATTAGGATTTAATTAGGGAATTAAAAAAATGCCGAGCACATGTTTTTTGCAAGTGCATAATCACTGACTTATTGCTTGTAGGTTTTCTACATATTCTTCATTGTAAATATCCAATTATAATTGTCGTTCAGGTCAGACTATAAAATTCGAAGTCTTACTCAGAATAATGAGAATTGGTTTCCTTTAGCATAATGTCCTCTAGGATGGTTTTTATATCTTTTAATTTACAGTGTGTTCTATTCAGTTTCTTCCCTTGGCATTGAATCTGGGTGGTGTGTTCCTCATGAAGTGATGTATTACTTTTCAACAAAGCCTCATGTCTTGTATTTACAACCACTGCATAAGGGGGGGGGGGGAGAAATGTGACAACCACATATTTGCTCTTGTTCCAGGGAGATTTGTAACAAACTGTGACTGTAAAGTCGCTGCCTCTTTCACATAGTAGATGCTGTGTGTGTGCCTCCAACTCTCACAAAACTTTTGGAGTGATTTATAGCAGATTTGTTTTGACCTGTCCCTGATAATATTCAAATTAAAGTCACAGCTGGAAAATAAAATAGTATGTGTCATGGAAGTCCCATTGAAGGAACAGAAACTGTTCCAAGTTGATTTGTGACCACTGCCACAAGCTTTCAAAAACTGCACTGCTGATGAGGGATGATGCCTAATGCTGATTTCTTAATCACACCACTATTATGGAAATAATAGGTTTTTGCAGTAATAAGCAATACTCCCCCTCAGACAGAATTTCAGTGCCTTTTACAGCCACTTGTAATGACCACTGAACTGTTTGGTCTAATGAGTGAGAAGACTCCAACATCTTTATTCAAAAGTCACTAATGATAATTGCCACCTATCACCTCATTCTCCAGAGCCCAGAGTATACCTACACAGAATCCCATTAGCAACACTGCAGGTCCACATCCCCATCTTCCTAGCGTCTTATAAATAGGCCTAATTTATATCTGATACAATGTTGACTGTTGTAATGTGTGTGAAATTCATGCTTTCAGTTGTGTCTGTATATCACTCAGCTCTACAAAATTTTATAACATTTTCTATTGAAAAGGGAATACATTTGATCAATGACAGAATTAATATCAGTAAAAATCAATAACTTTTTATTTATACAGTGTGGAGTTAAGAGTACAGAGTAGAGAGCGAAATGGACCTGACTGAAGTGTTTTTCTATATCTTAACACTTATTAAACCTCCATGAGTGAGCTTCTGTGACGCTCAGTGGTTAGGCACTAAAATTGGAGGACGAATAAGGTATAATAGATAGCTGGGTGTAGAGTGTTTGCTAGCTTGTATGAGGCTTATCTATGTTCAGGCTCCCATTACAACACACACACACACACACACACACACACACACACACACACACACACA
>CAJQZJ010001085.1:1769329-1900222 GCA_907164525.1 Lophiomys imhausi
ACACACACACACACACACACACACACACACACACACACACACACACACGTTGGCTACCATAACATGGAGGTTGGTTAAATCCAATCTAAACTGATGATAATTATACTGAAATTACTATGTCGTCGTCGTAGTAGTAGTAGTAGGAATGACAGACATTAAATTATTATATTATGTTATATGATATTATTATCAATTAGTTGTATGTATCCATATTACCTAGTGCTACATTTTATGCAGAATAATTGGTTCACAAAGTTCTCAGGATAAGTACATGTGTACTTATTACTTTAATAAGACACCAGTAATTCATCTACATATGCTTAGTGGAGTGTTGGAGTCATTGATTAGAATTTATCAATAAACAGCAAAAGATGCCTTCCACACATTTATGACTTTAGTTACAAGAGAGAAAGTGGTTGATCCAGAACCCAAGGAGCAAAGAAGGCTGAAGAATGTGTGGAGAGAAAATGGGAAGTGTCCAGGCAGCCACTGGTATGCCATTTCTTAGTTTTGGAAGCTGCAGGCCCTGCACTTCCTATATAATCAGATATATTTATCCCTCTCAGGTCTCTGAGGTGGTTGAAGAATAGATAGCTAGTCTCACAGTTAAATTTTGAGTTGTTTAGGAATCAAGAGGGTGTTCTGGATCTAAGAAGATGTTTTTAAAATTATGTGGCAAGTTAGTATGAAAACTGAGTTAGATATAGAACTTTAAACTCATGGAGATGGTTAGATAGTAGAATGTTAAAGTCAGGTGCCAAATACATACGGACTGGACATTGGGAATGTATGCTAAGCCATATAACTCTTATAACTGTGGCCTATTTATTTCTGTTGTTTTGTATTGTATTTATTGTTATAAGAAAAGAACCATTTGTTGTACTGAAAGGAGGAGCTGTTGGGTGGAAAAAGATATACCTTAAATTAAAAAAAAAAGGGTAGAAGATGGGGGGTTGAGGGGGAAGAAGGTGGGAGGGTGGGACTGGAGGGGGGAGTAGGGAGGGGATTGTGATTGAGATGTAACTTGAAGAAATAAAAAATAAATTATAAAAAAATATAAAATAAATAAATGGGATTCACTGTTCATGTGAGACATTAAGAGTTTGCACTCACTCTTTCTTATTTTTCTACACTAAAAAAAATATTGAATTAAGATTATGTTCCCATTTGGAGGTTAAATAAACTAAGGCATACAAAAGACAATATATCCTAGAATTAACAAATCTTAAGTATGGCATGACAAAGTCCACAATATAAAGATGCTGAGCCTTATTTGAAAAATTCATGAAATACAATCCGGTTAAGAAAATATTTAAGGAATTATTCAACGTGACTATAAAAAAGCAATATGACATGCACAAGCAAAAATGGTCACGTGTCAAAAGACACCACAAGCCAGAATGCCCCACTTTAAGATAAAAACAGAGAAAATGAAAGTGGTGTAGGAAATTCATCTTTTGAGATATTTGATATTGATCAGACGCAAATTAAAAATAGTTTCCATTTTTAAATTTCTTAACATAACAAAAAATAAAGTGAATTTGCAAAGCACTTAAAAATGTTACAGATGCCACATCATCTCCTAGGTTATAATAGGGGGAAAAAAAATCACAAGAAGAAGCAGCCTGATTTTCATAGTAGAAGGCTACTTCAAAGGGACACAGACCATGTACTCTATATTCTGAATTTAGAAGCACAGACTTACTTTGAAATCAGACTCATAATTAAGATGATCTTTATTATAACTTTCAATTCTCTATTAATGAAACATTTGAGACACAACCAGGAAACAATTATCTGGTTTCCACCTCCAATTTGGGAGTAATTCAACATTAATAATCTTAATATTCAGTTTGAACTCCCAGAAAATTTTAAAATACCCACAATATTTTACTGTTTTCTTTCAATAGATGTAGTCCATTTCTCCACACTTTAGATAATATTTTTAAATCCAAAACTGGTGGTAAGTCATAGAAATACATTTTTCCTATGACAAAAAAATACTCAAGAAGAAAAATATTCCGATTTCATACAAAATTGTTCTTTGATTTTTAATCTGCACCAACCAGCTGAGAAAGTCATCCCAGTCAGTAGTGCAGAAATCCAAATTGCTGTCTTCAGCACACCATATAGGAAGGCAAACGATAGCATTTGAAATAATTCCCCCAAATAACCAGGACTTCATTAATAAGTCACGGCTTCCCTAAAGTTTACTGTGTCTATTTGCAAATTTTTTTATTAATGTTAACTTCTACTAAAATCCTACTTTATTTATTTTTTTAAACTTGGTATTTGCTCAGTTTATATTCCTGACTGCATTATTAACTACCTTGTGTATGTGATGACCTGGGAATTAAAACCCCAATTTCTCTGATGCTTCAGAAACTTCTTTCTAGCTTCACAGTAGACATAAACCAATGTTTGCCCCATTGGTAGACTGAATTTGTGGCGAGGGTGAATTAAACAGCCGAGAAAAAAAAAAAAAAAAAAGAGGAGAAGTTGTAAGGATGCACAAACAACAAACAGATTTGTGTAAAGTCTAAAGTACATTTTTAGTGTAAAGTTACAATATCAAACTATGTCATAGCAGAAATAATAATAAACACCGGAAACTATGTTCAAGGGGTGGGTAGAGAGTATTTAATAACTTCAGTTTTAGTGGTGTCAAATTAGAGCTGCCAGTGGGACACACATTGGTTTATATCTACTGCAAAGCTGGAAAGAAGTTTCTGAAGCAGCAGAGAAACTGGGGTTTTAATTCCCAGGTCATCACATACACAAGGTAGTTAATAATGCAGTCAGCGATATAAAGTGAACACATACCAAGTTAAAAAACCACATTGACTACTACCAGAAGTTAGGACTTGGGAAAATTCAATGAAATCATAGATGATCTAGTCTAAATAGTAGAGGTACAAAGTTAATAAACTTGGAGCACAAACGCAGTTAATGAAAAAAAAAAAGAGGTTTGAAGTTTAAAGAAAGCAAGGAGGAGGATATGAGACGGTTTGGTGGGAGAGAATGGAAGGGTGAGTGATGTGATTATATAATAATTTCATAAATAAAGGAAATAATTTTTAAACATGAAACATTTAATGTGGAGGAGTGATAAGTCTAGTCAATATATAAAGTTATAATATCAAATATCACTTATCAAAGTGATAAGTCTAGTCAATATATAAAGTTATAATATCAATATATATATAATATATATATATATAATATCAATGGTTTGATATTATATATATATATATATAACAGAAATATGACATTTCTGTTATGTCATAACAGAAATAACAATGAGCATTGGAAGCTATGTTCAAGGGGTGGGTACAACCTGAGATCTCTTTCTGCAAGACTCAAATCCCCAGTCATACTAGAATATATATATATATAGCTGGAAATGAAGAAAAAAAGGTTTCCAAAATAATACAGTTTAAATTAAATTCAAACTTAAGATGTAAGGAAATTTAAGATAACAAAAAAGTTATTAGATGTCTCTGAAGGAAATGTGTGTATTGTTGAAGCACATTTTGCTATAGTTTTGGTTCTAGTTTTTCAATTCCTAATCTATAGTTCTGTAAAGTATAGGAAACTAATGGGAATACAAAATACTTATAGTCTAAAGACATATTAGTGCTTTGTTGAAGAGGAGGTTAACTCTTCTCACACTATGGGTAGAGTTAATTTTATACTTGAAAAACACATTAACAATCTTTTATTGCAACTGGTCTGATTTTTCACCTTGGAGCCGGTTAACCCTGACAGATAGATATATTAGTTAAATAATGAAAACATCTATCAGGCATTTCCTCAATATCCATATAATTTCACCTTCTTGTAGATCGATGGATAGATAGACAGATAGATAGATAGATAGATAGATAGATAGATAGATAGATAGATAGATAGTTGGATAGATAGATGATAGTTAGATAGATAGATAGATAGATAGATAGATAGATAGATAGATAGATGATAGATAGGCAGATAGATAGATGATAGATAGATAGATAGATAGTTAGATAGATAGATAGATAGATAGATAGATAGATAGATAGATAGATAAATAGGCAGACAGACGGTTGGCCAAAATACAATCCTATTTCATAACTCCAGGAGACAGTATCCCAGCACTCTGAGTTACAGATAAAAACTGATTTATTCCTGTTTATTAGAAGAGACTGCAACTTCAGAAATTATTCCTATCCATACAAAAAATATTGAAGAATTCATATACTGGTTTATTTTAGATAAAGAAACAGGGTACAGGTAGCCAGAAAAGGGAATTGACACTTAGGGAAGTGATCTTAATATGTTCCATAAAGAACAGTATTTTCGTTTACATTATTAATATAGTATTGGGAATCCAAATTAGAAATAAACATAAAAGCTATTTGAGAATGTCAATTGATTAGAATCCATCAATAACCCTGATGAAACAAATTTAAGAATTGGTATCCTTACAGGCGAAATACAACACAATTATAATGATGCTAAAAGCATAAAGGCATTTAATTTCTGTAAATATTTCAAAACAAATTTAGCTTGAAGAAATGGAGCTGGTCAAGTTGGCGCACACCTTTAATAACCTCCAAAGGCTGAGCAGCAGTATCACAGGTTTGTGGACACCATGGGTTACATACCAAAAGATAAAAATATGGGCAATTTGGCAAAAAAAAAATCAGATTTCAGAAAGGAAAAATATTTTTAACTTTAGAAATTAAGAAAGGAAAGAATTTACAGGAAGGAAAGTCAATAAACATCAGATTTTGTCTCACTAGGGAGAGTTAACAGGATGTCTATTATACCTCAAGAGATTACTCAAAAGTAGTAAAACATATTTTTAACATAGAAATATAAATTAAGGATTGAGTAATGGAAAAGAGATAGGAAGAAATCCCTCATTTTTCTTTGTAGAACTTCCGTACACAGGAAAGGGTAACAGTATGAAAATAGGTGAGATTCCAAGGCAGAACTTACTTGTAGAACAAATGTTGAGCATATTTAAGGCAGTTGGTTCAGCAGTGAAGGCAAAAACAAAACAAAAACCACAAATGAATGTAATTGTTTATAATTTTAAGCATAGAATTTTAACCCTAGACAGAATAAGCCTATAAGAAACCATATAGAGGTTGGAGAGATGGCTCGGAGGTTAAGAGCACTGAGGACCCAGGTTCAAATCCCAGCACCATATGACAGTTCACAGCTGTCTGTAATGGCCATGATAGTGGCATATGCCTTTAATCCCAGCACTCTGAGTTTAAGGCCAACCTGTTCTACAAAGTAAGTCCAGGACAGCCAAGGATACACAGAGAAACCCTGTCTTGAAAAAATAAAAAAAATAATAAAATAAAATAAAAAACAGAGCCAATATTTAAGCTGGGCAGTGGTGGCACACGCCTTTAATCCCAGCACTCAGGAGGCAGAAGCAGGCAGATCTCCATAAGTTCGAGGCCAGCCTGGTCTAAAATGCAAGACCAGGACAGCCAGGGCTGTTATACAGAGAAACCCTGTCTTGAAAAACCAAAAAAACAAAACAAAACAAAAACATATAATACAAATGAAAACAAATCTACTCCTAGACATTACTGTATAATCACTATAATACCTGAAAAAAGGAGCAGATTTGAAACCTTCTACAATATCATCTCCTAACTTAATCACAAAGAGCTAACAGCTAACTATAAAAATGGAGATTTTGGGTTAACTTGTATAAAACTTGCAATATTCATTGTAGCTACTTAAAAAATTAAACAAAACATATTTTTTGATTTTTACCTTCCTAATGATTTTCAAGTTTATATCTGATAATGGTAAAATATAGAATGGAAACATACAGTGTTTAAAAATATATATAGGGGTGGGAGTTGACTGGCTAACTACTGACTAGTAATTAATGTGGTTAATTTGGTTCCAATGAACCAATGTTTTTGAAGACAACTGGAAAACACAATTTCCATGAATCTATGAATGTATTTCCAGTAGAAACTAACATTTATTGAAACAATGAGATAAGCATTTCTTTTAATAAAAAGAAAGAAGAAGGGGAAAGTAACACAGTGACCTCTAACCTCTCTTCCTCTTGCCCTTAGAAAATGACATGCTTGGTTCTCACATTTATTGTTCACCAACGTCTCTTGTTCCTCCAGCCTGAAAATAGCAAATGGGTACTTCCTCTCTCCATAATATTATAAGCCTATGCCTATTGTATATCTTTATATGTGCAATTTATATTATATTTTGGATATTTTATACACCACATAAATGTTGACTCTATATAATCAAAAGGACATTTAGAGCTTTAAAACGATTCCCCTATATTTGGAGAACCTAATATATTTAGACACTTGTATCTGTTCTGAGAACCTCTGTTGGTAAATAACAATTTCTTCTTAAGGTTTCTCACTTTCTATTAAATGTGAAGTTCCTATCCAGGAGAATTGTGTTAAGGATGTTCATGAGTGGAAGACGGAAGAGTAGAATCATTGATACTCTAGATTATATTATACACCAAAATATTCAGATGTCACAAGTTACATTTCTATCCCTGTGATAAAATATCACTGTTATAAAAAGAATAGCTCATAATAGAGGAGAGGCTTAACAGCAAGAGCTAGACATAATGATAGGGGTAGGAAGTTGAAAGATCATGTATTTAGCTACAAACATGAAGTAGAATGTGGAAACTAGACTTAGGGCAAGGCTATTAACTCTTTAGTTTTGATATTGATTGATTGATTGAGTGAGTGAGTGACTTTAACATACACCTCAGTAGTGCTCTTCCTTTAGCAAGGTGGTAACCACATACCCTCCCCAAGCAGAGCCAGTAATCAGGGTCCAAGGAACCCATGAGAGAGATTTCTCATTTAAAGCATCATAAAAGGGATAAGCTTTTCTTGTGTCCTCCTATTCTCTACCTGACCAAAAACTCAAGTCAAATTTTGAATGACACATCACAGGATGACAAAGAAGGATCAGAGGAGGGACTGGCTATACTTTAGGTGAGTGTTCCTTGACTATATTTGTCAGTAAAATTAAAAGTCATAGTATATATTGAGGAGGATATTATATTTAAAAAATATAATGAGCATAATTAATATATAAAATGCTTTATAAATGTATAAAATAATATATATATATAAAATGAATAGTTGTGGGATAGTGTGAATAAACTTTTTTTTTAAATTGCCAGTAGAGATATATTGAATTTTTAAAATATTTACATCAAACTATCCTTAAAGTTTTATGTCACTGCCCACACACACTTTTCTGCAGATTTATACTATCTCATATTCTTGAGATATATTTTAAAGTTGAAGATTAAAACTTTCATTGAAATGATTTTTAAAAATTTCTTCACTTTGTGGAGTTGTTTCCCATCTTTTCCGATAATGTCAAAAATAAAATAAGAAGAGGCCCAGGTTATTTTATTAGTACATTGGAAGACATTTGGAGATGATTACTCAGTTACAGGAGTCAGAAAGAAAACTTTTCTAAGTGAAATGTAAATGTATTAAGAAAAAAAATCCTAATCCTTTCCCTGACAGTGAAATGAGTTGTTGAGTCAGAGACAGGGAGAAAGTATGCTATTTTAATTGTATTAAGCCATAAATACCCATTGACAAGACAAATCACATGTTAATGGAAAATTAATCTATTTAGAAATCATAAGGACATGTGGTGTCATGAAGGTGAAGTCAGGGAAAGAAAAATCTGAATTTAATCTTGGATGCATTAAACACATTACTATATACATTTTCACTAATAAATTGATGATAATATACAGTCATTTCCCAGTAGCTACAAGTTTCTAATTCTCAGTTTTCACTAACTTCTGATAAAAGATAGTTTAAACATGTTTTTATTGAGCACATATGGATATATTTTCTTGTAATCTCCCCAGCCTCTAAATATGTATCTGTATTTCTAACACCATAAAAGAAATGTCTACAGAATAACCCATTACATCATTTCTTTTACTTTGTCATTTCCCCTCCTCCCTTCGGGAAACTATTGCAGGATCTTAAATCTCTAGTCTCTGGATGGGAACTTTCCCATTCCACTCACTTTCTTGTTAGGGCACAAAATTAACATATTTAACACCACTGTAACCAAAGACTCCAGTTTCTTATAGACTTTCATAGTTATAAAATTGTCACTATCTCCCTTATTGTGTTTGCTCCTTTTAGAAACTTTATTGCTGTCACTAAACATTTTATGAAATAACGTGAGCTCTTATATACCTCATTACCAATGGATGGACCTAAATATTAGTTTCTTCCAGGAATTAATATCACTATTTATATGAGGTGAGTTTTACTTGCACAATGATTCTGGAATCATTCTCTGAAATATGTCTTCACACAGAATTCAGGATAATGTGCACATGTATTCATCTAACACATAATTTGTTATAATAATCTGTCATTGCAGAGTTTTTTCAATTATAATAGTACACTTGATATTGTGAATTATGGCTATTTGAGGGTTTCTTTTTTTTCCTTTATTTTTTATTTCTTCAAGTTACATCTCAATCGCAGTCCCCTCCCTATTCCCCCTCTAGTCCCAACCTCCCACCCTCAACCCTCCATCCTCTTCCCTTTTTTTTTTCCTTTTAAGTTTAAGGTATATCTTATTTCCCCCTAGAGTTTCCCCTTTCAGTTCAACAAATGGCTCTTTGTCTTATAATAATAAATACAATACAGTACAACAGAGGTAATTAGGCCACAGTTATGAGGGTTATATGGCTTAACGTCCATTCCCAATGACCAGTCCATATGTATTTGGTACCTGACTTTAACATTCTACTATCTAAACATCTCCATGAGTTTAAAGGTCTATATCTGACTCAACATTCATACTAACTTGCAACAATATTTTAAAAGTATCTTCTTAGATCTATAACACTCTCTTGATGGCTAAACAACTCAAAATTTAATTATGAGACTCTAGCTATCTGTTCTTCAACCACCTCAGAGACCTGAGAGGGATAAATATATCTGATTTTATAGGAAGTACAGGGCCTGCAGCTTCCCAAACTAAGAAATGACATACCAGTGGCTGCCTGGACAGTTCCCATTTTCTCTCCATACATTACAGCATCAATCTTCAGTCATTTGGCCCCATTTCTCTGACAGACATTGATTGTAGAGCAGGGGTTATGAAGGACTTACCTACCCTGTCTTGGCAGAGCTAGGCTGTCGACTTACCTGCTTCTAGGTTTTGTCCTTTTTGAACAGCATTCTGTCTATAGTTGGAGCAAGGGGCTTTTCCCACCAAGAGATAGGCTTGCGACTAATTCAATCATCTCCCACTGGACATTCTTCGATGCTCATCTTCTACTTGGAGGAGAATAGGGGGTGCTGTCAGGAGTTGATATGTCTTGATATAAAAAAATCTAAAGTTACGAAAACATCTTTGAATGCCATATTCTGCAGATCTCTTGAGGTTTTTGAAGAGGCCCTATCTATCTCTTATATTAGGGTAAGCAGATGTTGCTTGTCTCTTAGCAGGTTTATTTCTGATTAGCTTAGCAAGTAACTACAATAGGCTGTCATAGTACCTAACAGAATGACCGGCTTGCATAACCATTAGTTTGCATTTCTTAATTATCCTAAACAATTTATGACAGTTAGTAGTAAAAGGCAGAAACATCATATTTCATTTTTTTTTCTTTACCTCCTAACCCTTCCATCCTATTTCTCTGGGGTGGGTGTCCTTATATAACAGTCCCTCATCTCAGTTGAGAGGTCGTATGAGGGCCAAGAACCTCTTCATTCATTGGGGATCTACGAAGCAGTACCATCAGTGAAAAGTGTCTCGTTGCCTGGGAGAGAGAACTACTAAACAAACAAACCAATAAGCATACAATAGATAAAAAAGACTAAAAAATAGAAAAGAATATAACTAATATATAAAAAATAAATAAAAAATAAAAATTAAAAATAAGAAATCTATGTCCAAGTTCCCTTTGGTGTGTTAGTTATAGTACTGATACCTTCTACTATATAGCTAAAATCCTACTATAAGTGAATAGATGCCATATGTGTCCTTCTGAGTCTGGGTTAGTTCACTCAGGATGAGCTTTTCTAGTTCCATCCATTTGGCTACAAATTGCATAATTTCGTTGTTCCTGATAGCTGAATAATATTCCATTGTATAGATGTACCACAGTTTTTTAACCCATTCTTCGGTTGAGGGACATCTGGGTTGTTTCCAGTTTCTAGCTATTACAAATAAGGCTACTATGAACATAATGAGGAAACTTCCTTATGATTCCGTGAAGAGGCATTTGGGTGTATACCCAGAAGTGGTATGGCTGGGTCCTGAGGCAGAGCTATTCCAAGTTTTCTAAGATATCGCCAGACTGACGTCCATAGTGGTTGCACAAGCCTGCATTCCCACCAGCAATAGAGTAGGGTTCCCCTTTCTCCACACCCTTGCTAGCATGTGCTGTCATTTGAGTTTTTGATCTTAGCCATTCTGACAGGTGTGAGATGGAATCTCAGAGTCGTCTTGAGTTGCATTTCTCTGATGATTAAGGATGTTGAGCATTTCTTCAAGTGTCTCTCAGCCATTAGGGATTCCTCCTTTGTGAATTCTCTATTTAGCTCTGTCCCCCATTTTTTGATTGGATTATTTGGTTTCTTGGCATTTAATTTCTTGAGTTCTTTGTAGATTTTGGATATTAGCCCTCTGTCAGATGTGGGGTTGGTGAAGATTTTCTCCCAGTCTGTAGGCTGCCGTTTTGTTCGAATGACAGTGTCCTTTGCCTTACAGAAGATTTTCCGTTTCATGAGGTCCCATTTATTGATTGTTGATCTCAAGTCCTGAGCTGTTGGTGTTCTGTTCAGGAAGTTGTCGCCTGTGCCAATTAGTTCGAGGGTTTCTCCCACTTTATCTTCTAGTAGTTTTAGTGTGACCGACCTTATTTGAGGGTTTCTAATTCAAGATTTGAAGAAAAATGTCACCACTTTAAAATGTCTTTTTTGATGAAGTAAAAGCCACCCGAGTCCAAGTACATAATTTGTTGTGGCATTTTTAAATGAATGATGAATGAAATGCGATTTTCAGTAATGTCAGAAAATAAAGACATAAACAAATGTATACATTACTTTTTGTTCTTGGTATTTATTTCCAAAATGAATGTGATGATTGTTGGGTTCTAGCTTTCTAAGTGTGGGGTGTGATGGCGCTGTTCTTCATGGAGAATTCCCTTAACAAGTTTTATGTAGGAAACAAACTCTACAAGGCAACTAGCATGATTTGTAGAGAACTTAAAGGACCCTCATAACTTCAGTTCGCCTGGAAATTCAAGAATCAAAAGTGAACAAGTGACATTTCCAAGATGAGGATGTGTTTTGTTGCTGCCGTTGTCTTGTAGAGCTGGGGTTATTAGTGTGGGTCTTGTGTAAACATTTCAAGCACTCTCCTATTAAGTGCTACCTTCCTTTTAGTTTGCTCTTTTGTTTTGAGGCAGGATCTTACTAAGTTACCGAAGTAGGTCTTGAACTTAATATTCTTCTGCCTGAGCCACCTAAAGAGTTTGAATTGCAGACCTTAGCTACGAGATGCAGCCTAAGAAACTTTCAGAATCTGTGTCTGAAATATGACTTCCTCGGAAAAGAAAAAGGAAGGTTCATTTTAATTAGGTGACAGTGTGTCCACTCCCTAGAGATCTTTGGAAATAATTAAAGCATTGGCTACAGGTTTATCTGTCAGCCTGAACTTTTAACCATTTAACCAGATTTGACATGAGCCAAACTGAAACTTTCTGAAGGACCTTTTAAAATACCACAATTTCAAACCTCAGTTTTACAAAAGATGTAATACAAAAAAGTTACATTTTTCCCACTGAATTTTGCATGGTATTTTATACCAATCTCACAATCTCGCAGGCATAGAGTCCCTCTAATAAACATGATGAGTTTATAGCTAGATAACTACTGCTGTTACTGACAAGTCTACTTTTATCTGCTTGCCTGGTTATTTGGACAGGAGGTTCTGTTTTCACACACACACACATACACACACACACACACACACACACACACACACACACACACACACACACTTCCTCCTCTTTTCTCTACACCTTGGCTTTAATTGTTCCATAAAGTCTGCCTTTTTTTTTTTTTGCTGTTAAAAATTGATTGCTAATATGTTAACCAAGGAACATGTAGTTAAACAAAGAACATGTAGATGTACAACCTGATTTTGTGTTGATTTAAGTAAAAGTCTTTTTCATTGTGAGTGTTTCTAGTTAGGGCTGGCCTGAGGCAAAATTGTGAAGTAGGTTAAGTTACAGATTTCTGGAAGGATCTGTATAAGAAGGGAAATAAGTTGATGATTCTTCCTTTAAAAAAAAAAAAAGAAAGAAAAAGGTGGGTTTCTTATTCTCAATATGAAATGTGAGGGAAAAGGCCTCAAGTATCCTAAACATTGTCTACTATACAATACTTGCAAATGCTATTTATTGAGAAGTATTTGGATGTCAAAGTATTAGAGAAACATGCATCTTTTGGATCCTTGCATAATTTGGCTCTGGTGATGTTATTTTATTCCACAGGATTTAAGTCAGTCATCATTGTCATTTTCTAAAGAGAAATAACAATGCTGTGTTCCTGACATGTTTAAGGGTTGAAAATGGCCTCACATGAGGCAAATGAAATCCTGAGAGTAGGAGGAGAATCCTAGGGGACTCCAAACTCTAGTGTTATTACATAAAATTGGAGAACTTTTAGATAAGATTAGAACGAAGAACATTTTATGTTTCCAAGAAAGACAAAGAAACCAGGTATACTTTTCTATCGGGAAGTAACAGCAATAAATACTAAAATAACCTTGCATCATCAAAGCAGAGTTCATCTATCTCAGTGCCAGGTAGAATATTCATGGAAGGTGAAAATGAGACTTCAAATTTATGGCCAGATTATAATTGATGAATACTATAATAATCATAATGACATTCACTTTATAGGCAAAGAAGTTTGATACAAGTCTTGAGGGGAGAATTGGTATAAAGTTTCTTCATATAGGTATTTAAGTGCCTTCAAAAATAAAATTTTGACAGCTCATATTAGGGAATTAACAGCACAACTGGAAGAACTGGAAAAAAAAGAAGCAAAAACTCCCAAGAGGAGCAGAAGGCAGGAAATCATCAAACTTAGGGCTGAAATTAACAACTTAAAAACAAAAAGAACAATACAAAGAATCAATGAAAGCAAGAATTGCTTCTTTGAGAAAATGAAAAAAATGGACAAACCTTTAGCCAAATTAACTAAAAGGCCGAGAGAAAAAAAACCCAATTCAACAAAATCAGAAATGAAAAGGGAGAAATAACAACAGACATTGAGGTATTCCAGAGAATCTTTAGGTCTTACTTTAAAAACCTGTACTCCACCAAATTTGAAAACATAAGTCAAATGGAAAATTGATAGGTTTGATTGATGGAATCTTGATTGATTCCACCTACCAAAGTTAAATCAAGATCAGATTAACAGATTAAACAGCCCTATAACACCTAAAGAAATAGAAAAAGTCATTAAAATTCTCCCAACCAAAAAAGCCAGGGCCAGATTCCAGTATTCCAGCACAGAATACTACCAGACCTTCAAAGAAGAGCTAACACCAATACTCTTCAAACTCTTTCACAAAACAGAAGGAACACTGCCAAACTCATTCTATGAGGCCACAGTCACCCTGATTCCTAAACCACACAAAGTCCCAACAAAGAAAGAGAACTTCAGACCAATTTCCCTAATGAACATAGACACAAAATACTTAATAAAATACTGGCAAACTGAATCCAAGAACATATCAAAAGTATCATACACCATGACCAAGTAGGCTTCATCCCAGGAATGCAGGGATGTTTCAACATATGAAAATTCATCCACATAATTCACCACATAAACAAGCTGAAAGAAAAATAACACATGATCATCTTGTTAGATGCAGAAAAAGCATTTGACAAAATCCAACACCACTTCATACTGAAATCTTGGAGAGTATGGGCATACAAGGAGCATACCTAGAAATAATAAAGGCAATATACAGCAAGCCAGCAACCAGCATCAAATTAAAAATAGTATTTTTCTGTATGCAGTCCACAACTGGGATGCAATAGCTTGTAAAAATATAGTTATCCCATCTATAGATCCTTTCTAAAGTGGAAAATGCATCCTTTACCTGTTGGAGTTGCATATTATATTGTTCTATATAAATCAATACATCAACAATGGTAGACTTTATGTTGCATAAATATATTATCCCTAATTATCCAAATACCTTGAATTTTGTTTACTAATGAAGTAAATATCTTCCCATCTCCCATCCAAACCACACAGTACCCTATATGACCAATAAGATTATAATTAAAAAAATTTCAAAAAGTTACAAAAAATACTTTCAGCTACACAAAAATGAACTCAGAAGATCAGAGAAACAGACAACACGCTATAGAAAATTATCAGGGAAATGTTTTTAAAAGCAAATAAGCTTAAGATGAATGTCAAAATAGTAGAGCATTTCAGAACCACAGCATATTGTGAAACCTCCTGCCCCATCATGGTGTGTGTCTTCCTGACATGCAGGACAGACTTCGGAGCTGGGGTAACTGTCCACCTATCTATGTCTGTTGTGATATGTGTATTTTGTTTGGATTTTGGTTTCACTTGACAAAAGAATGTTTCTAAACTAACGAAGAATGTTAAAAACAGTAAATTAAGCCTCTACTCCATGTCTTCTTGGTGGTGTAAAGATGAACAATTTAAAAGATTTACTGTGCTTCCTCCACCATTTCTGCTATGGACAGAGCAATAGTTACTTGCATGTTGGTTTATTAGTTTGCTTAAAGATCAAATGAAATATAACCAAAAAAGAGCTTAGAAGAAAGTATGGTGTAGAGCATTTTCTGAATTACAGTAAAAAGAGGTGAAAAAAAAACAGCATGAGAAGGAGAATGGAAATACCTTTTTTTTCTGACTGTAAGACCTGTATCTATCCCTTTCTTCTTATGAGCACAATCCTTTTGGAAGTTGTGTCAACTGCCAAGCAGTAGAGCACGACGTACTCCTATGTCAATTCAAGAATGCAGCCAAAGACTCTTCTTTTAAATGAAAACTATCAGAAAAGATTGTTAAGAGAATAAGGTAAGGATGGATGTTTTGATGCCTCACTGCCCATCCAACTCAGATAGAGATAGTTTGTGTGGATAACATACAAAGACATATAAAAACAAAATACTATATTTCATGGTTTTACTAGATTTATTTTAAGTATTTTATTTACAAGTGACATTGTATATATTAAAGTTTCTTATATTTTATTAATTTATTTATTTTATATCACAATCACAATCTCCTGTATCTCCTCTCCTCCAAGGTCCTCCCTCTCACCTCACCTCCTGCCATTCTTGAATCCTCACTTTCTCCTCAGAAAAGGGTCAGAAAAAGAGAAGGCTCCCATGAATATCAAACCACTTTAGCATATCAAGTTGTAGTAGGACTAGGCACATCTTCTGTTGTGGCTAGTCAGGGCAGCCCACTTAGGGGAAAGGGATCCCAATGCAGGCAACAGAGTCAGATACAGTTCCTGCTCCTGCTAAGAGAAGTCCCACATGAAGACTGAGCTGCAACACTGTTACATATGTGCTGTATGCCTAGGTCTGTACAAGTATGCTTTCTGGTGTTTCAGTCTATCTGAGCCACTAAGGGCCCAGGTTAGTTGATCCTTTAGATATTCTTGTGGTGTCCTTGACCACCGTTGTTCCTGTGGCTCCTCAATCCTTTTTCCTCCTCTTCTATAGAATTCCCCAAGATCCACCTAATGTTTGGCTGTGGGTCTCTGCATCTGTATCCATTAGATACTGGGTGAAGCCTGCAGGTGAGAGTTATGGTAGTGCCTGTCTGGAAACATATTAGAATATCATTAATAGTGTCAGGAGTGACTCTTTCTCAGGGCATAGGTCTCAAGCTGGGCCACTCATTGGTTGGCCATTCCCTTAATTTCTGTTCCATATTTACCCCTGTATATCTGGTTGACAGGACAAATTGTGGGTATAGGATTTTGTGGCTGGTTTGGTTTCTGGTTACAGGAGATGACCATTTTAGGTTCCAACTGCCCTATTGCTAGGAGTCTTAGCTAGGGTCATCCTAATAGATTCCTGGGAGTATCCATTGTCCTAGGTTCCTAGTTTATCCCAGAAATATACTACTACAAATTCTAGTTATCTCTCCCCTGTCCTCCTCCAACTTGATCCCTTCTGCTCCCATCCCATATCTGGTTACCTTCCTCTATCCATCTTTAGTCTCTATTCTGTTTCTTTTTCTCAGTGAGATTTAAGAGTCCCGCCTTGGGCCTGCCTTCCTTGTTACTTAGCTTCTTTGGGTCAGTGGATTGTAGTGTGGTTGTCCTGTACTTTAGGTCTAATATCCACTTATAAGTAAGTACAGACCATGTTTATCTTTGTGGTTCTGGGTTATCTCACTCAGGGTGATCTATTCTAGTTCCATCCATTTGCCTGCAAATGTAATGATGTCATTGTTTTTAATAGCTGAATAATATTCCATTGTGCTGTAAATGTACCATTTGGATTTTTTTTTGATCCATTTGATTGAGGGACATCTAGATATTTTCTTGTTTCTGGTTATTACAAATAAAACTGCTATGAATATAATTGAGCAAGTGCCCTTGTGATATTGTGGAGTATCTTTTGAGTACATTCCTAGGAATGGTGAAGCTGGGTCTTGAGGTACAACTATTCCCATTTTTCTGAGGAGTCACCAAATTGATTTCCAAATGGTTATCCAAGTTTGTATTCCTAGCAGCAATGGAGGAGTGTTCCCCATGGCCTATATCCTCACTAGCAAATGCTGTCCCTTGAGTTTTGATCTTGGCCATTCTGATGGGTGTGAGATGCAATCTCATAGTCATTTTGATTTGCATTTCCTTGATAACTAAGGATGTTGAACATTTGTCTGAATGCTTCTTGGGCATTAAATATTCCTCTGTTAAGAATTCTGTTTTCATCTGTACTCCATTTTTTTTCTTTTTTCTTATTTATTTATTTATTTTAATAATTTATTTTTTATTTCTTCAAGTTACATCTCAATCACAATCCCCTCCCTACTCCCCCCTCCAGTCCCACCCTCCCATCCTCCTCCCCCTCAACCCCCCATCATCCTCTTCCCTTCTTTTTTTTTTTTTAGTTTAAGGTATTTCTTTTCCCCCCAACAGCTCTCCCTTTCAGTCCAAAAAATGGTTCTTTTTCTTATAACTATAAATACAATACAAAACAACAGAAATAAATAGGCCACAATTATAAGAGTTATATGGCTTAGCATACATTCCCAATGTCCAGACCATATATATTTGGCACCTGACTTTAACATTCTACTATCTAACCATCTCCATGAGTTTAAAGTTCTATATCTAACTCAGCTTTCATAGTAACTTGCCTCACAATTTTAAAAATATCTTCTTAGATCCAGAACACCCTCTTGATTCCTAAACAACTCAAAATTTAACTATGAGACTCTAGCTATCTATTCTTCAACCACCTCAGAGACCTGAGAGGGATAAATATATCTGATTATATAGGAAGTGCAAGGCCTGCAGCTTCCAAGACTAAGAAATGACATACCAGTGGCTGCCTGGACAGTTCTCATTTTTAAATGATTATTTGCTTTGTAGTTTCTTAAGTTATTTATATATTTTGGATATCAGCCCTCTGTCAGATGTAAGGTTGTTGAAGATCTTTACCCATTCTGTAGACTGACATTTTGTCCTTTTGGCAGTGTCCTTTGCCTTACAGAACTTTTCAGTTTCAGGAGGTCCCATTATTAATTGTTGATCTCAGTCCATGCACAATCTGTGTTCTTTTCAGGATGTTGTCTCCTGTGCCATTGTGCTCAAGGTTGTTCCCCACTTTCTCTTCTACCAGATTTAAAGTATCAGCTTTTATATTGAGATCTTTGATCCACTTGGACTTGAGTTTTGTGGATGGTGATAGATATGGATCTATTTGCATTCTTCAACATGGGTGATAGATATGGATCTATTTGCATTCTTCAACATGCAGACATTCAGGTAGTTTAGCACCATTTGTTGAAGATGCTTTCTTTTTTCCATTGTATAATTTTGGCTTCTTTGTAAAAAAAAAATCTAGGGACCATAGGTGTATAGATTTACTTCTGAGTCTTCAATTGATCAACCTGTTTTTATGCCATTATCATGTAGTTTTAATTACTATTGCTCTGTAGTGTAGCTTCAAAATAGTGAATAGTAATACCTCCAAAAGTTGTTTTATAGTACAGGATTGTTTTAGCCATCCTGTTTTTGTTTCTTTGGTGTTTTTGTTTTTCCATATGTTGTTGAGTATTCTTCTTTCAAGGTCTGTAAAGAATTGTGTTAGAATTTTGATGGGAATTGTGGTGAATTTGTACATTGCTTTTGATAAGATGGTCATTTTCAGTACATTAATCCTACCAATCCATGAGCATGGAAGAACTTTCCATCTTCTGATATCTTCTTAAATGACTTGAAGTTCTTGTTGAATAGATCTTTTACTTGCTTGGTTAGAGTATTTTATATTATTTGTGGCTATTGTGAAAGTATTGTTTCTCTAATTTCTTTCTCAGTCAGCTTATCATTTGTATAAAGGAGGGATACTATTGTTGGATTTTCTGTATCTGCATGTTTTTCCCACCACCCCAGCTCCCAGAATAATGACTCTGAGATTTTATTATATTTACAGTTACCTAGACCGTAATCTTTGTATGTTTCCCAATTAGCTCATAATTTAATAATACCATTTATTCTATTCTATTTAGGCCACATGGCTAATTACCTCTGCTCAAGTTTCAAGTGTCTGTCCTCTGATTTCTCAGGGCAAAAGCTCCTCCTCTGCCTTTCTCCCCCAACTCCTATGCCTGCCTGACTCTATCCTGGTATCCAGTCTTTCTAATGGAATTCCTCCTATTTGTTTCCTGCCTCCACTATAGAGCATCAGCTTTCTATTGACAGGTAAATTTTCATACAGTATACAAGAAGATATCTCTACAGGGTACTGAATTTTTTTTTCTTTTTTTAGTTAATTTTGTGTCTAGATAGTTTGATGAAGATGTTTATCAGCTGTAAGAGTTCTTTGGTTGATTTTTTGCTGGGGTCATTTATATATACTATCATATCATCTGAGAATAGTGATACTTTGATTTCTTTTCCAATTTTTTTCCCTTTGGTCTCCTTTAGTTGTATTGCTTTATCTAAAACTTCAAGTACTGTACTAAATAGTTACAGAGAGAGTGGGCAGCCTTGTCTTGAACCTGATTTTGATAAAAGTGCTTTAAATTTCTCTCTCTTTAATTTGGTTTTGGCTATTGGCTTACTGTATATTACCTTTATTGTGTTTATACAAGTCCCTTGATCCCTGATCTCAATAATACTTTTAATATGAAGGGGTGTTGGATTTTGTGAAAGGCTATTTCAGCTTCTAATGAGATGATCTTTTGGTCTCTTTCTTTCAGCTTTTTAAATATAATGTATTACATAGATGGATTTTGGTATATTGAGCCATCCCTGCATCCCTGAGGTTAAGCTTACTTTATCATGGTGAATAAGGTTTTGATGTGTTCTTAGATTTTGTTTCAGAGTATATCAATGTTCATACGGGAGATTGTTCTAAATTTTCTTTTTTTTTTGGTTGAATCTTGTGTGACTTAGGTATTAGGGTCATTGTGGCCTCATGAAATGAATTTGGCAATGTTTTTTTGTGGAATAATTTGAGTAGGGGTATTAGTTCTTTTGTGAAGACCTGTTAGAATTCTTCATCAAAACCATCTGGCCCTAGGTGTTTTTGTTTTTGAGATTTTTAATAACTACTTTTATTTTCTTAGGGCTTATAGACTTATTTAAATTGTTTATCTGATTTTGATTTAACTTTGGTAAGTGGCATCTATCAAGAAAATCATCCATTTCATTTAGATTTTCCAATTTTGTGGAGTACAGATTTTTGAAGTAAGGTCTCATGATTTTACTTCATTGTATTTCTTTAGGGTATGTTGTTGTGATCACATTTTCATTTATGATTTTGTTAATTTGGATACTCTCTCTGCCTTTTAGGAAGTTTGGCTAACAGATTGTTGATTTTCTTCACTTTTCTTTAATTTATTTTTTATTTCTTCAAGGTACATCTCAATTGCAATCTCCTCCCTACTCTCCCCTCCAGTCCCACCCTCCCACCCTCTTACCTTTTAACCCCCCATCCACTTCCTTTTGTTTTAAGTTTAAGGTATATCTTTTCCTCTCCAACAGCTCCCTCTTTCAGTCAAATAAATGGCTCATTCTCTTTTTTTCTCTTCATTTTTTATTTCTTCAAGTTACATCTCAATCGCAATCCCCTCCCTACTCCCCCCTCCAGTCCCATCCTCCCACCCTCTTCTGCCTCAACCCACCCATCCCCTTCCTTTATCTCTTTCTCTTATAACAACAAATAAAATACAAACAACAGAAATATTTGGGCCACAATTATGAGAATTATAGGGCTTAGCATATATTCCCAATGTCCAGTCCATACGTATTTGGCACCTGACTTTAATATTCTACTATCCAACCATCTCCATGAGTTTAAAGTTCTATATCAAACTCAGCTTCCATCCTAACTTGCATCACATTTTAAAAAACATCTTCTTATATCCAGAACACCCTCTTAATTCCAAAGAACTCAAAATTTAACTATGAAACTCTAGTTATCTAGTCTTCAACCACATCCTGAGAGGGATAAAGATATCTGATTATACAGAAAGTGCAGGGCTAGTAGCTTAGCTTCCAAAACTATGAAATGACATACCAGTGGCTACCTGGACAGTCCCAATTTCTCTCCATACATTACAGCATCAATCTTCAGCTATTTGGCCCCATTTCTCTCACAGACATTGATTGTAAAGTAGGAATTATGAAGGACTTGCCTACCCTTGTCTTGGCAGAGATAGGCTGTCGACTTACCTGCTTCCAAGTTTTGTCATATTTGGACAGCATTCTGTCTACAGTTGAAGCAAGGGATTTTTCTTGCCAATGATAGGCTTGCAACTAATTCAACCATCTCCAACTGGAGATTCTTCAATGCTCATCTTCTACTTGGAGTACAATGGGGCGCTGTCAGGAGCTGACATGTCTCAAAGTCAAAACAATCTTAAGTTAAGAAAACATCTTTGTATGCCATATTCTGCAGATCTCTTGAGGTTTTTGAAGACCACCTATCTATCTCCTTATATTTGGATAAGCAAATGATGCTTGTCTCTTAGCAACTTGATTTCTGATTAAGTTAGAAAATAACTGTGATAGACTGCCCTAGAACCCACCAAAATGACATGCTTGAATGACTATTAGTTTGCATTTCTTAATTATACTAAACAGTTTATGACAACTGCTTTCAAAAGGCCAAAACTTCACATTTCATTTTTAAGCCTTACCTAGGCATAATACCTTAAAAAGAGTTAACCTTAATTTTGTATCAATATACAAAGATCAATACCAATGTGGCCAAATATAATCTTAATTTTGTATCAATATACAAAGATCAATACCAATTTAGCCCAATATAATGTTAATTTTGCATCAATATACAAAGTTCAATGCCGATTTGGCCAAATATAATCTTAATTTTGTATCAAAATGCAAAGGTATAAGAGCATATTCAATAATCTGTCCTTTTTTCTTTATCATTCCTATATTATGTTTATATCCCCTTTTTTCTCAAGACTTTTCACCCCTACATAGAAGAGAAAGAAGGATACAGGAAAGAAAAAGAGAGAAATCCCTGGGTCTAACCTCCAAAACCTATTGAACAAGACCATTTAACAGCTTGTAATCTCTCCCCCTAAATAACAACAAGTATCTATAACCCATCAAATGACAAAAGGGGGGAAATCACCCACCCCACCTTCTGGAGATGGGACATTGGTCTCTTAAAATGACTTCCTGCTGATTTTGGAAGTAGTAAACCTGTTTGGGGCACAAATAAGAATGGAAAATGTTTAAGCATGTTAATAGAATTATTTGATGATTTTCTTAAAGAACAAACTTTTGGTTTTGCCGATTCTTTGTATTGTTCTCTTTGCTTCTAATTTATTAATTGCAGCCCTGAGTTTGATTATTTCCTGCTGTCTACTCCTCTCAGGTGTGTTTGCTTCTTATTGTTCTAAAACTTTCAGGAGTGTTTTTAAGTCTCAAGTTTGAGATCTCTCCAATTTCTTTTTGAAGGCATTTAGTGGTATCTTAGCATTGGTGTCATTTTCTTCTCATAAGTTTGGGTATGTTGTGCATTCATTTTCATTGAATTTAAGAAAGTCTTTAAATTTTTCTTTATCTCTTCCTTGATCCAGGGGTCACTTGAATAGGGTCATTGCTCTGTTTCCATGGATTTGTAGAGTTTCTATTGTTGTTGAAGCCCAGTTTTAATCCATGGTCGTCTGATAAGTTACAATGGGTTATTTCAATTTCCTTGAATCTATTGAGACTTAGTTTGTATCTATGTATATGGTCAATTTTTTGAGAAGGTTCTTTGGGGTTCTGAGAAGAAGGTACTTTCCTTTGTGTTTGGGTGGAATATTCTGTAGCTATCTGTTATGTTCATTTGATTCATAACATCTATTTGTTTCATGATTTCTGTTAAGTTTCTATCTGGATGATCATTCCAGTGATGAGAGTTGGGTGTTTTAGTCACACACTACTAATGTACAGGGTTTGATGTGTAATTGAAGCTTTAGTAATGCTTCTTTTATGGATGTGGCTACTCTTTCATTTAGGACGTAGATATTCAGAATTGAGACATCATCTTGTTGGGTTTTTCCTTCGTAGAGTATAAAGTGTCTTCCATCTCTTTTGATTAATTTTAGTTGAGAGTCTGTTTTATTAGATATTAGAGTGGCTACTGTAGGTTACATTTTTATGTCCATTTGCTTAGAAATTTTTTTTCCAGTCCTTTCTTCTGATGTAATGTCTATCTTTGTTGCTGAGGTGTATTTCTTGAAAGCAGCAAAATGATGGACCTTGTTTTCACATCCATTCTGTTAGTCTGTGTCTTTTTATTGGAGAATTGAGACCATTGATGTTGAGAGATATTAATGACCAATGAATGTTAACTCATGCTATTTTGATGTTGGTGGCGGTAGTGTGTGTGTGGGGGGGTGGGTGGGTGGGTGGGTGCTTGTGTAGGGGGGCTTCCCTTCTTATGGATTGGTTCATGTGGATGTATTTATCTCTTGTGTTTTCCTGGGTGTAGTTAAACTCCATGGGTTAAAGTTTTCCTTCTAGTATCTTCTGTGGGTATAATTCGGGATAAATATTGCTTTAATTTCATTTTGTCTTGGAATATCTTGTTTTCTCCCTCTATGGTAATTGAAAGTTTTGCTGAATATAGAAGTCTGGGATGGTGTATGTGATCTCTTACACACTGAGGACATCTATCTGCCCAGGCTCTTCTGGCTTTTAGAGTTCCTGTTGAGAAGTAGGGATAGGTCTACCTTTATTAGTTACTTGGCCTTTTTCCCTTGAAGCTTTTAATATTCTTTCATGGTTATGTGCATTTAGCATTTTGATTATTATGTAGCAGGAGGATTTTCTTTTCTGTTCTAATGTATTTCATGTTCTGAAAGTATATTTATATAATATATATTATATATCTTCTTATGTATTTATGGGCATCTTTTACTTTAGGTCAGGGAAATTTTCTTTCATGACTTTGTTGAAAATATTTTTTGGCCCTTTGAACTGGGAATCTTTTCCTTCTATTCCTATTATTCTTAGTTTTTTTTTTTTTTTTTTTGTGGTGTCCCAGATTCCCTGGATGTTTTGTGATTTAAAATTTTCTTTAACCTATGTACCAATTTCTTCCATTGTATCTACTACCCTTGAGATTCTTTTCTTTCTCTTATATTCTTTTGGTGATGTTTGGGTCTGTAGTTCCTGTTCTCTTACCTAGGTTTCACATCTTCAGGATTCCCACTATTGGTGTTTTTTATTAGCTTCTATTTCCATTTTCAGGTCTTAAAACATGTTATTCATTTCCTTTACCTATTTGATTGTATTTTTTTCTTCTCTAAGGGATTTATTCCTTTCCTTTTTAAAGGCCTCTATCATCTTCATAACATTGGATTTAAGGTCATTTTTTCATGTTTCACTTGTGTTAGAATATCCGGGACTTGCTGTAGTAGGGTAGCTGTTTTATGGTGGTACCATATTACCCTGGCTATTATTTATTGTGTTTTTACACTAGCCTGTAGCCAACTAGTTTTTACAGTTATTAACAATTTAGACACTGATTTCTGAATTTATCTTTGTTGACTTGGTGTTTTTTTTGATATTACCCCCCACCCCCGTTTCTGTTTCCTCTGTCTACTGTCCTAAATGGCTATTTAGGAAATGGAAATTAGCTACATTTGGGGTCCACTAAGATGTCTCCTCTGGGTTTTTTTGTGGCCTACATTTTCTCCGGGGTTTCGGGTGTTACTTTTGTCTCTAAGTTCCCTAGTACTGGCTTGTCTCCAGGAAAGTAGGCTGGATTTTGGACCAAAAAAAAAAAAATGGAATTCAGGAGATTTGGTGCAGTTTAAGGTTGTTGGATGTGTTTTAGGGAAATAAAGTAGGTAAGAGCTAGGGAAAAAGTCTTTCCTGTTTGCCCCTGGTGACTGTAATTTTCCAGGAATGCAGTCTGAGTTGTGGGATAGGAAATGGAGCTCAGGGCATGGTGTGCAATTTAAGGCTATTGGGTGTAGATTGGAATGACGAGGGGCTTACCTGTTATCCCTTTTGCTGACAGGCCTCCAGGAAAGCAGGAATAGTTTGTGGTGGGAAATATAGCACAAGTTATGGGGTACACTTTACTACTCTTGACTATGCTTTCAGGCCAGGTGGTAAGAGGTTACATAGTGTCCCTGGTGCCTGTAGGCCTCCAGGAAAGTAGCAGAGTATTAGGGCAGGAAATGGAGCACAGGGTATGGGTGCAGTTAAATACTGTTGGAATTGGTTTCAGGGGAGTTAAACAAAATACTATTTAATATATTGTATAAGTTTATAGGTCACTCACAAAGATGAATGACTTTCATTTCTTCTGTGTTTATTTTACTTTTTAAATATTTTATTTATATTTTTATGTGTATAAACATTTCACCTGTAAGTATATAATCATTTCCTGTGTGTAGTTCCTTTGTAAATCAGAAGGCGATGGTTTCACTGGAAATGAAGTTACAGGTTATTGTAAGCTTCCACGTGAGTGCTGGAAATTACACCAAGGTCCTCTAGAATAGCACCAAGTGCTGTTAACTTCTGAACCATCTCTTCAGACCAAATGCTTGTATTCATTTCTTACAATTGAATCATTAATTATATGGTCACTGTATAAGTAATCTTCCCAATGAGTGTTTATCCTCCCTAAGGATATCAATAACTTTGTTTCCTGTTCTTTTCCAAAACCTAGAAATATTTTTACTTATTTATTAAATCAGCATTAAGTACATTTACTATTTTTATCATTAAGATTTTATTCCGGAAGCAAATATAACTAATGACCTCAGAAAATCCACTGCATCTATGACAAAATTGTTTATGAAAATTCATTCATAAATATGTAGAACAATGAAGTATTCAAATGGAAATTTCCAATAAATTAAAATTATTTTAGGTTTTTAAAATTTACCTTCACATATATATATATATAATTGTATATATTATATACACTATATCTAATATATTCATTTTACCCAAGTATATTTTATTTGTCACTTGGATTCTTCAATCATTTTCCTTTTTGTGAGAAAGCCATACTTTATCCCTAAGAGTAAATGATATAGAAGGACAATATATTAGGAACAGGTAAATCATAGCAGAAAAATCCCTTAATGATCATAATCTGTTACATTTAATTCTTTTGTTCAGTGTTTTCATTTCTTTGCTGTTCATCACACAATCACACATGTGCACACATGCTCATACATGCACACACACACACACACACACACACACACACACACACACACACACTAATATTCCTTTGTAATTGGTAAGGTAAATGATTGCCCCTGTACATGATTCATGATTCTCTCATTCTCTCTCTCTCTCTCTCTCTCTCTCTCTCTCTCTCTCTCTCCCCCGTGTGTATGTGTGTGTGGTTTCTGTTTCTGTCTTTGTACAACTTTTGTCTTTGTGTGTATTTGTCCATTCAGCATTTTACCTTTAATTGACATGATCTAATAAGGGTCAGTTCTCTACTGTCTTCCTCCCTTGATGTTAATAAAATTCTACTATCAGGATCATTTTTTATCATTATTTATTATTGCCAACAGCAGTGGAAATATGAGTTAAATGCCCTCACTGCCTCATGCCTCGATTTTCTCATGTTGTTTGATAGACTTGTTTGTGAACTAAAATCTGTTATTTCAAACAACCTTTGAAACATATGACATTACAGGAAAATGAATAAGTCACAGAGAGTTAGATAACTCACTTCACTCAGTGGTAAAAGACATTAATTGGTATTTATTCTACTTACAACCTCCTTGTTCTCATTCTTTACGCTTCGTTTGTTTAACAAATATTTGCTAGGCATTGTGGTGATCATTCTGGCTGTGGTGATATACCAGTAAACAAGAAAAAAAAGACTAAAGTCCATTTTTCATGGAGATTGTAATCTCATGTGGTTATAAAAGCAAGGAAAATCAGACACACTCAGGTATATGTTGATATGCTTATATATAAGCTTATGTGTATACGTATAGAAAATATTCTGTATTTTGTTATAATATCCACACTGAAGCATATAATGAAGAGAATAAGAACTACTATAATTAACTTAAGAAGAAAATACTTGATTGTTTATTTGAAGAATATGAAGGAATGAAGAGACCCCAAGGCTCTCTGGCACATATTTAACAGGAAAAAAATACTACTTATGATCATTACAAATACCCTAGCTTTTTCTAAAAGCTCGGAAGGTTTCTCTTTCTGTTCTTAGTTTTACCATATATCAGACAAAATGTTGTCTTCTACCCACTGCACTACTCTAACCTGGACAGACGCACTCTTTCTCTTTTCTTATTTCTCCCTGCCTTTCACACATTTTCCTAGAATTTATCCACTTTTGCTAATTTCACATCAAACAGAAATCCTTTATACTGGGCACAAGCATGTGGCTATAATTATTTTACATATTTAAATCTCACATTCAAATCATGATGGAAGCTTAGCAAACATAAAATAAAGAGGACAAGTTTTTGAAATTGTTCTATAAGGCTAATGCCTGATTACCTTTCTATCTTCTAACTGGTGTTGTTTTTTCTTGGATGCTGAAAATATGCTAATTTACATCACAGATATAATGTCTATGTTTGCAGAAAAGTAGCAGTATGTTCAGCTGAGATGGAGGAAATATTTTGATAGATACCATCTTTCTCAGCCTAATTACATAGACATAACTAATTTTACCCATCAGCTATGCATAAGTTCATTGCTATTTCTAACACTTTTGCAAACTTAAATTTAAAGTCTTTTTGACACACTTCTTTCCCTTCCCCAAATCATGCATTAATATTTGATCTGCTAAAAATAGGAAACAAGAAGCTTATTTTAAACACCTGTCTATTAAAACAAATCCTACATGCATTATTATCACTATTGATTTTGAATACCTACTATGTGCTACGAGTAGGCATTTCTTATGCTTAATGACATATCCATTCTGCAAAATATTAAATGAATTTAACTATATCAAGTTGAGTGATGAATAGATTAATGTACAGTATATTAAGACACTTTGATCAAGATTTTTAAATTTACACATAATCACTTCAAATTTTCTGGAAAACAAATTTATTTGTCTTATAAAAGATGGGTCAACCAATTGTTGAATCCACTCTTTTAAGAAATGTTTTTTATAAAAATATCTTAATATCTATTTTTGTTTCATTCCAAATCTGGAAATTGAGATTGACAAAGACACCAAAAGAGTAGTGGGTCAGTGGTAGAGTTGGGAGGAGTACACTATATTTTCCAATGTTGTGTGTTCATGATTCCATTTTGCTGATTCATTATATGTATGAGCTGACAGATGATACAAGTCAGCCTTTCCATGATGAAGACTATTCTAACAAGTATCTTCCCTAATTCAATGTTATAAAATTGAGACATGTTAGCTCCTGACAGCACCCCTATTCTACTCCAAGAAGAGGATGAGGATTGAAGAATCTCCATTTGGAGATGGTTGCATTAGTGGCAAGCTTGTCACTAGGCAAGAAAAACCTCTTGCTCAAACTGTAGACAGAATGCTGTAAATCGACAGCCTAGTTCTGCCAAGACAGGGTAGGCAAGTCCTTCATAATTCCTGCTGTAATGTCTGTCAGAGATACTGGACCAAGAGTTTGAAGATAGATGGTCTAATGTATGGAGAAAAATTGGGAACTGTCCAGGCAGCCAGTACCCGTCATTTCTTAGTTTTGGAAGTTGCTGGCTCTACCCTTCCTGTATAATGATATATAGTTATCCTTCTCAGTTCTCTGATGTGGTTGAAGACTAGATAGCTAGAGTTTCATAGTTAAATTTTGAGTTGTTTAGGAATTAAGGATGTTCTAGGTCTAAGAAGATGTTTTTAAGTTGGTAATGCAAGTTAGGATGGAAAATGAGTTAGGTATAGAACTTTAAATTCATGGAGACAGATAGATCATAGAATATTAGTATCAGTTGCCAAATATGTATGGACTGCACATTGCGAATGTACATAATACCTTATAATTTTAAAAATTATTTAAAAAAAAGAATTATGAGTTCTGGGAGAGAGAGGAGAGTGTGGAAAGTGGAGCCAGGAAGGGTCAAGGGAGGGAATTTTGATGGAGATGTAACATGAAATAAAAAATAAAATTAAAAATAGTTTTAAAAGATGCTTGAGCTTTGTGGTCCTAGTTACAACCAAGATAAGTAAAAAGCAGGAAATGTCTGTAAACAAGTCTGGGCACTGAAAGAGACACTATGATCAATGTATTTCAACCTATTGAAACTTTCCACATGGGTTCTGAAAGAACATCTCTAAGCAGAGACTGATGTTTATCCTACAAAATAACAAAAACACTGCTTGTAAGTCAGTGTGGCTCAGATGTGTGAATAAGAAATGCATGTCTTCCCTGAAAAACATTAGACATGTAATAAAGTCTCATAAAGTACACTCGTGGATAGAAAAATATATTTTAGGTTAATTTCTTTAAGCCTGGAAGAGGTGCCTCACAGTATAACCTGCTGGAAATATCCCTCTTCAATGAAATGCAATTTTATGAAATAATTACAAATGTAATTTTTTAAAACTGTGGCTGGCAGAGCCAGTGTTCTTACTTTGAACCAATTACTACATCATAATTAAATAACTAAAAATTTCCAGAGGCCATTTCACACAGGTGTTAGTGAGTGTTTTACAGTACAAGGAATCAAAACTAGGACCCTATAAATACTAGGTGAGTTTTCTGCCATTGGACTACCTCCCTAAGCTGTCCTCATTTTTATACCAATGCTTGTCTGTCTTTCTGCATTGACCAATCTCCTTGTATACATAGCTAGTAGAGTTCCTAGAAGAACCAGGGCAAGGAAACACTTGTGTTTGTTACATGATAGCAACATGCTCTTTCATATTTGAACACACACAAACACACACACATATCTACTCTTGTAATTTGACAAATATATTCATAATCTTTAAATGATCATTCTAGATTCTTTTAAAAATTAATAAATAAATAAGGGGACAAGAAGAAAATATTTAAGTCAATTAACATAAATCCTCCACTGAGAGCACAATATCCTTTCCTCAATAATCCTTTCCCTTTAAAATTTTTATATTAAAGCTCAATGCAGGATCTAAGACAAACAATCAATAAATGGGACCTCATGAAACTGAAAAGCTTCTGTAAGGCAAAATATACTGTCATTCAAACAAAGGGCAGCCTACAGATTGGGAAAAAATCTTCACCATCCCCACATCTGACAGAGGACTAATATCCAAAATCTACAAAGAACTCAAGAAATTAAATTCCAAGAAACCAAATAATCCAATCAAAAAATGGGGGATGGAGCTAAACATAGAAATCACAAAGGAGGAATTCCTAATGGCTGAGAGATACTTGAAGAAATGCTCAGCATCCTTAATCATCAGAGAAATGCAACTCAAGATGACTCTGAGGTTCCATCCCACAACTGTCAGAATGGCTAAGATCAAAAGCTCATATGACAGCACATGCTGGCGAGGTTGTGGAGAAAGGGAACCCTCCTCCATTGCTGGTGGGAGTGCAGGTTTGTGTAACCACTATGGAGGTCAGTCTGGTGATATCTTAGAAAAGTTGGAATAGCTCTGCCTTGGGACCCAGCCATACCACTTTTGGGTATACATCCAAATGATTCCTCACTGAATCACAAGGAAGTTTCCACATCTATGTTCATAGCAGCCTTATTTGTAATAGCTAGAAACTGGAAACAACCCAGATGTCCCTCAACCGAAGAATGGATTAAAAAACTGTGGTACATCTACACAATGGAATATTACTCAGCTATCAGGAATGAGGAAATTATGCAATTTGCAGCCAAATGGATGGAACTAGAGAAGCTCCTCCTGAGTGAGCTAACCCAGACCCAGAAGGGTACACATGGCATCTATTCACTTATAGTCAGATTTTAGCCATATAGTACAGGATAAATATACTACAATGAATGCACCAAAGGGAACATGAACATAGAATTTATTTCCGGTCAATGAGACACTTTGCCCTAGTGGTGCTGCCTTGTAGGCCCCCAGTGTATGAGGAGGCTCTTTGCCCTCATTTGACTACTGAACTGAGGCGGGGGACTGTTATGTATGGACACTCCACTCCAGAGGAGTGGGATTGAAGTGATAGGGGGTAGAGGGTGGGAGGGCGGAACTGGGAGGGTGGAAAGAGGACACTAGTATGGAGATATAACCTGAAACAATAAATAAATTTAAAAAAAGAAAACAAAAAAGCTCAGTGTTTTATGTTTTCTAATCTTACCTCATTTACATCTATAATTTAATGTAATGAGTTTTTTATTATTAAACTATTCCTTCATATCACCTCAAAAAGGCAGATGGTTGCATGTAGCAGGTATGACATTATTTAACCACTATCACATTTAAACAAAAGGGATAGTTTTAGTACTTCACAATATGAAAACTGTTATGACTTTTCATTTATATATTATCTTCAACTCTTCTTGGAAACACTTATGTGCATTTGGCCCTTGATGTTTATTTTCAAGCTTAATATTTTATTTTTAGTATATCTCTGCTCCTATGTACAGTTTAAATATTTACACATTTTTTATTTTATGTGTGTGGATGTTCTTGTGTGCATGTACAGCTGTGCAGGATGTTTTGCATGGATGTACATCTGTGCTCTCAGTGGTCAGAAGAGGGCAGCCAATTCTTCTGGAACTTGAGTTGCAGAAGGCTATATAAAAATCAAATATGAGTCCCTGAAAGAGCAGTCATTGCTCCTAACTGCAGAGCCATTTTCCAGGCCTTCCAGATATATGGTAGTCTGTGTTCTACTAGTCAAGGAAAGCCAATGTAGGATAACATTACTGTTGCACGTCAAGGGTAGTCTGGGAATCTCCATACAGTAACTCTGGTCAAAATTGTACTAACAGCGTAGTCTTTAAATGAGTTGTGGGTCTTCTTTAGGGTCAGAGGCCTGTGTGTGTGTGTAGAAAAGTTTTCTATCTCAAGTCTTCAGGTTTCTCAAAAGTATTTAGTGTATTATGCTATGAAATGGACTTACATCTAAGTCTATGTTTATTTTAATGTTTATAGTAAAAATAATACATTTTATTTCTCTGTGTCTCTTTCCTTGTGTTTGTGTGAATGTGGATACATATGTCTGTGTGTCAATACAATCATATTTGTGCTAATTTTAGCTAAAATAAATAAAAGTTATTGTGTTGTATACTGCAGACTTAAATTTGTGGGTCCTGATTGCAGGGCCTGTGCTGTTCTTGCAATGCAGACACATCAAGAGTCTTCCAACACCAGGTCTTATTCAGGTTTTTCACTGTGGGCTGTAGCATGTTATAACTATTTTTAGAGCTATATCATCTATTTCCCTCTTTCAGACAGCCACCCCACCCACACACTGAATTGTAGAGATTATTAAACATTTAAACAATGGAAAATTATGTATAAACTAACACAATATTTTAGGTCTTTTTCCACATCTCTGAAACAGATGTTCCCAGAATAAAAAGTGAGTGCCTTTTATATTTGGATGTTGTTGTTGTTTTTTAGGTAAATTACTTCTTCCTTGATACTCATTGTCTCTGAGAGGTGGTTGACCTATCTTTTCATTACTGTCTACAAAGTATGAAATCTGCTGGACAACTTCACTAGAAATATTTTCCGGTTTGGGCAGAAATGTCATCATTCAGAAACTTTCCCACAGAGTTTGGCTCTCCCATCATTTTCTTCATAAAAACACAAGCATTCCATATAAATATTAATGTTTCTGAAAAACTGACAGTTTCATTTAATCAACTAGTAATTCATTGATTTTTATTTTGCATAACAGAGGAGTTGTAGTTTTTATATATTGCACTTTCCCCAAGTAGTGAGTGGTGTATGACTGACCCAACATAATGCTGAATAGAGTTCAACTGCACAACCATACTTCAGGATCCTGTTACAGCACCCATATCTCTCATACTTAGGTTAATTACTTATGAAAGTTTTCATCTTCATCACTCCTTTCCTGGAACACAGAAGTTATCTTGTTTCCCTCCAAATACTGACTACTTCTATGAAAAAATTAATGTTTCTTAATTGTGTATTTGTGTAAATGTAGAATATCCAGAAATCACCAAGGAGGTCTAAATTAAAATTGGACAGTTGTACTGCGATGTTAACTCTGTACCAAGCTTGTAATTTCACATCACAATTCTTGCAATTGTTGCAAGTTATTATTAAATCATGGACAGTAATGAAAACAAAACATAAGAGATTTAGAAGCATTTAAGTAAAGCATAATAAAAGACTTTGCAAATTCAAATTGGTAGCAGATTTTTCCTTTGCTGTAAAATTGAATTGTTCTTCTACTATTAAGTCACAAAATCGCATGTTAAATAACATTCTTGTTTTATTTATGTGATAGCTCTTGCTCTGTTTTAGTGGGTTTATATCAAAACATGTATGCATAGGATGGAGCATGTTGCCTGGCACATTATTGAATAACATATATATACCATTTCTTAAAGAATTTTGTTTTGTTTCTGAGATAGACTCAGGATTTCTGGACTAGGAGCTCCTCTTGTCACTATGTCTACTGGGGGTGTAGATCGTTGCTATTACAGAAGCTAAGAATTTATTTTAGTAGAGAAATATATATTATCCATGCATCACAAGCAGACAGGAAGCTGGATGCCTACTCATTGTAGATGTGTTTTGCTTATAGGATCATTGTGTGCCCTCATTTTCTGTGCCACATAGCACTCAAAAAAAGTGAGCCTGTTTACCCCCACATTCTGCTCATCAGAGAGCTGTTTTTTCAAGGCTCTTTCCAGAGCTCGCCCAGTCAAGTCTTCATACTTGTACTCACTGTAAAGATGAAAAGAGGAATGATTGACTGGACCCTTGTTTCCAACTTCCAAAATTGTGTAGTACTGAGAATTCAGCAGACATCCCATTCACTGTGCTTCTACCATACACTGTACAGTTACACTTTCCCCTTATATTTTTCTTTCAACATATCTCTATGCAGGCTTTCATATTCACATCTTTTATTTTTGCAAGATACATTGTTTATCTCCAGGGGTTTTTCTTCCTTGATTGTTTAATTCATGCATGTGAATTATGAGTGTTTGCTCAAATATCTGTTGTCTGGGAAATTTCTTAACGCTTTTATTAGTATTAGGAAATCTCTCTCTCTCTCTCTCTCTCTCTCCATTCCTTCTCTCCTTGTATTTGTGTATGTATGTGTATGCCACCCTTTCTCTATATTTCTTCATCCCTCTTTCCTTTTATAATTTTTAAATGATTTTCTTGGAAAGATCTCCTGGACCCTAGGCTACCCTGAAAGTCCAGTTCTCTATGTAGCAGAAGATGACTTTGAGCTCCAGACCCTCTGCTTCCACCTCCATAGTGCTGGCTGGTAGGATAGATGCTGTGGTACCACACCAAACCAAAAGCATTCATCTCAGTTTGTAGTTACCTGCTGAATCATTTTCATGTGATAATTTATGGAACAACTTCACAGTGTTTTTTCCATCTAGATTCCAAATTACATCTGAATAAAATCAGATTCTCTCATGTTCATTATAACTCCATTACCTGTGATGGATGGTATCTGGGTAGCAAATGAGGAAACCAAAAAAGGTCATGGGATCCATGCAACTCTGTTCAGCATTAATCCCTCTTTTAAGGAATTTTAGTAAGCAGTGTTTAATAAAATCACTTATTTAAATTTGATAGCAATGAAAATATGTTTCTGATAATTTAATAACTTTCCTAAGAAAGATTTGAGATAGGAATTTAGGTTGAATGTTGCAAAACATGTTTCATGAATAATTTAAAGAATTTTTTTTTTTTAAGAAGGTTTGATTTGTTTGCCTGCTTAGCCTACTTTAGGATGTATCATTACAGCAATGACCTCCTTCCATTCTGAAATAGCCGGAGATTGTCTCTAGAAATAGTTGACTTCTTGCTGACTTAGTACATTGCTCCTATGAAGCCTGTTGCGTATGTCTCCCAGTGTCTTCATTTCAGACTACTAACAGCAAGCATGCTCAAACACCCACATTATGTTATAACAGACACTTGGAGTTGACTGAAGTTAGGGCTGCATAGAAAATGGTTCTCAGAATAGCATCTTAGCCTCAAATGCCATCTCATTTTGGGAGACTTGCTACCTGTCTTGCTGTTGGGAAATGTATTTACTTTTTCTTAACTGGGATTTCATTTCTATAATAATGAGCAAATAAGGAAATCCATCAGAGGTCTATGATGGTTCAAATAAGACTCACAGTTCAATTTT
Source organism: Lophiomys imhausi (assembly GCA_907164525.1). Taxonomy (NCBI): domain Eukaryota; kingdom Metazoa; phylum Chordata; class Mammalia; order Rodentia; family Muridae; genus Lophiomys; species Lophiomys imhausi. The sequence goes on from CAJQZJ010001085.1 coordinate 1,804,393, forward strand.
TACTATATTGCTGAGGTCAGTCTTCTGACTTGATAAGTGTTTCTTAAGTACACACTAGATTCTGGACTATACAATAAGAATAACACAAATTAAATACATTCTCTTGTTTAGGGTCTCAAACCTAAGTTTGTTACTCAATTTTAAAATATTTTTACAGGGTTATGAGACTACATACCACAAACTCACACAAACACATATGTGTACATATGCTGAAATTTTAGAATTGAAAATTTGGTCTGGAATGATGGCTCAGGGCTCAAACACATATAATGTTTATAGAAGACTCAGGTGATGCTTCCAAACCTTATGTCATGTGCCTCATGACAGTCACAACACTTATAAGAGATATAGAAACTTTTTCTGATCCCTATGTGGACCTACATGCATGTAGTATTCATAAAAACATGCAAACTTACACACACACATATATAAATACACACAAATTAAAATTAATAAATATGCCTTAAAATAAAATAAAATGTAGAGTGATGGTGCTGTCTCATACTTCAGTTTGTCTCTTTAACTCCCACCCACTTTGGTTTCCACATCACTAGTTATGGAATAAATTTGTACACTCGCTGATTTTCTGATATTTATACATCCTACTAAGGAAACATTACATGTAGAAAAGTATATAGAACATATATGTCTCAAAATTTCTACACTGGAGGTAACTGGCATTCAAGAAATTGATGTTTTCAGTTAGTTTGTGCCTTTGAGTCAAATATTCAATGATAATTTGCTCTGAAAAGTAACTTCCTAGTTCTTTTATCAAATAATTTCTTGCAGAGGAGTTGCCACTATTCTTATATTCAGACTATAAGTATATGTTATAGAATTCCAACTTTACCAAATTTATTGAATAATAATTTAGAACATGAATTTGTTTTAAGAACTAAACTCTCATCATTTGAAACACATAGATGTCTATGAAAATAGGCATTTTACTTCTTAGTGTTAAACTTCATCATTTTAACTAGTCATAAGAACTCAGTAATGCAATAGCTTACTTTGTTCCATACCATAATACTCTATATTATTTAAGGAAAGGGGGGTAGATATACAAAACACAAATTGAGCATAAATTGTGAATAGAAAGGAAAAATAAAAATTTATCAGGAAATAATTTTTAAAAGTTTGAAACTTGAGAAGAAAGGGAATGTCTATTTGTAAAAATGTGGGTCTAGTCAAGATAAATGGCATAGGTTACTCTATAATTAATTATTCTCAAATTATTTAGTGATAAACAAAATATTCTATAATTTCTCATGTGCAGTTAGCCTTTGATTTTCTCATCCTGTTTTGTAGAATTCTACTGAATCTCAGCCCATGTTAAAGGAAACATGCAAGTGAATATAAATAAATCACTTGATATTAATTCCCATGTAAACAACTGGTTAGTCAGGGTTTGGCATGGTTAGCACATCTATCCCTGATGTGTCTCTTTGACACCATAGTTCATTTTTTGCCCTTTAAAAACCATGGACAAGCAGTAATATGAATGGAAGTGAGACCAGGACAAGGAAGCAAATGAAGGTAAACTTTAGTGAGAGAGGAAAAAAATGTGAGCCCTTTAATACAATGAGAACACTTAAATCTCAACCCCAGCCTCCAGCTTTCTAACCATCATGAAATGTCTATCTCTGCAAGAAGGTAGTAATCATTTCTATGAGTCCAACTTCAAGGAGATAAAACCATTCAGACTATTTCCAGAAAACAGCCTTAATGAACAAAATTCAGTACAGAAACCTTGTCACAGATGACCTAACTAATATAGAACTTATTATCTATCTATTGACTCCATCACATTTATGTGCTGATTGAATACACAAATTCAGGGAACAGCTACTTTCAGACAAACAAAAATTGTTCCAAAATAATAACTATATCATTAATACTTTATCCTAAACAAAGCCACTAAAAATATTTCTAAGATTTTATTTTTAGAGATATTTAACTGAAAATAATTTGGCAGATGGTCCCTGAAAAGATTTAACAGATCCCTATGGTATTAAACTATATTTATATAGAAAAATATTAATATGTACACTTAACCTTAGTGATGGATGTAAGATAAATCCTCAGATGGAGGTCAATTCTTTTGTGAAGCATTAGACATGACAAATATTATCACATCTTCTCTCATTAAAAGTTACCAAAATGTATAAAGAACCCAAGGGGAATGGAACTGTTGTTTTCCCCCCTATGAATCTTCTAATCCTCTTTTGAAAGTATCTAGAAAGCTGCTGTACTATGTCTTATTTTCTTCCATCAATACAATAACATAGTTCTTTACAAGTGTTAGAAGCAATGTGTGACATTGCAAACAGGTCAGAGAACATATTTATTCTTCTCAAATAAATGATAGTAAAGATTTTTGTCACTGAAAAAAGGGTTGGTGAGATCAGGTTACCAGAAAGGTGAAAGTCACAAAAGACTCCAAATACATCAGAAACTATGCCTGTGCTTAAATGTTGCCCTCACCCTCGTGGTATGCTACAAGTGTAACGAACAGTAATTTGAACATAATTTAATGAAGCCAAATAAGAAAGGATTTTCAAAGAGCCCAAGATACATATCATACTCATTTCCAAAGAGAATAGACAAAAGAAAGATGATAGAAGAAAATACATGTGGTATTCAGACTTATTTGGTGAGATAAAGCATGACCAAATAACCTTACATCTTAACTTGTGAAAAGCAGAGGTAGACTTGATGGACTGGCTTTCTATCACTGTGACACAATGCCAGATATGGCAAAAACTTTTCTTTGGCTTTAAGATTTATATGATCCTTCCAGATATATATATATAATCTACATAAATAAATATAAATATACATATTTGTATATTATATATTATGTACATTATATTATTATTTTTATCTACACAGAGAATTTAAACCAGTGTAAGATACATGAGACTGTGTTTAAAAACAAAACAAGGAAAGAAAGCAAGGAGTTATGGCAACATTTACCAGATTTTATTCAGATGGACTGTTTCTAGACTGTGTTCATCATACGTATATACTTGTGAGATCGTCCTCTTTATCACTAAAGCCAGTTTATTATAATTATAATTCTTTATTTTATATTTTTCTCTTTATTAATTATGTGCTTTTTATATTTTACTTTTGGACTCAAAGACTAATTTTCTAACTCAAAGATTTACTGCAGTGTTTTCAGTGCCAAAGGTCTCTTCAAACTATCTATATACACAGGATTCACATCTGTGTATATATCTTACCAGTGTTATTATGGCCTTGAACTCTGAACTCTGTAATGATTTTAATTAAACAAAATAACAGATGACTTTTAAGCAGAAATTCCAATTCTAATATTTACTTATAAGTTCAAGTCCTTTTATTTTCTTCACTGTCAGTGAAAAAACAACAAAAAATGAGGAGTTATGAGAAACCAGTGATCATTTTATAGTCCAAAAGACTGACATTTAATTTAAAAATACTGAAAATAAATAATCCATTGAATGTTAAAATTATGAATTTTTAATGACCATATTAAAAGATATTTCGCTGAGAGTTTCCATGCAAAATACTCTAATATGCATTGTTAATACAGAGAAATGTGAGCCCTGGCTACATAAATGGATTGAGAAGGACTTTGACATTAAAAGCACTGCAATCACCCTTTAAAAAGCAGTCTGCGAATCTGACTTATCAAATAGAAAGAAATATAGAACAAAAGGATTATAGTGATAGATTTGGTGGGAAAGACGGCAAACACAGAAGCAGATGGGTATGATTAACATGGTTGAGAAAAGATCTTAGTAGCATCTGGTACATGTCACCTTGCCATGTCTCCCCACTAATTAATTTATTTTATACTTTTTTTGAAGCACACTCTCATGTATCTTAGTCTGGCTTCAAACTATGTAGATAAGGATGATCTTGAACTTCTGAATCCACCACTCTGTGGCTAGAATTATAGACATACATTGCCACAAAGTTTATGCAGTGCTGGAGATCCAGTACAGTACTTCATATATATCAGGGAGATGGTTAACCAACAGAGTTATAGCCCTTGTCATGGCCCTTGTGGTGTTTCATATCTAACTATTACTTCATAATCTGAAGCAAAACTAGTTCCTTAGGTTAATAGTATATTAACTTAGAATTATATTTCAATAATTTACCATATATAATTTCCTGGGAAACATAAGTGGTGGGTTCATAGCAAAAACAGGGAACATAAAGTTCCATTTGTGGACAGCAATAAAAGCTTCCAGTCACTTCCTCTGTTGGCAACAGCCATTGTAGGTTGAGAGACACATGCTGGTTTTCCTCTTACTAAACAAAAGATTTCTACAGTCCTTATACTGTTAATGAGAATAACCAAACTTTTTTGTGTACATAAGAACTTTGTACTCTCATGTTCTCACATAGCACACTTGTTATTAATACAGATTCTGAAACCTGAAATGAAAAATCAACCTGTAAAAAAAAAAAAAAAAGGCTAATTAAACTATTTAACCAGTATTAGTCAATTGGCTTGGTGGTTGTTAATCCTTAACCTGCCATTGTAAATGCGCACACAGAGATCACATGGATTTTCACAAGCCTTGGCCCAAATTGTGCAATCTTGGCCCATCTAAGCCAGCTCTTAATTCTATTACCCAAATATGACCCCATATATATATATATATATATATGTATATATATATATATATACGTCCCCTTGGAATGCCATTCTCCATGAGATGCCAATTTTCCTGGTCATGTGGAATGAGGTTCTTTTTTCTAACCCATGGTGTGTGCCTCCTTCCTCTTGCTTCTCCTGGCTGGAATGAATTAATCCTCTGTCTAAAGCCCAGGCTTCCTGTTCTAATCTCAGGAAGTCCCACCTTTCTCTGTCTTTGCTCAATCTTAGGCCTCTGCATTTATTTAACCAATCAGAGTCCATTAATTAATAGACAGCAAACAAGATCAATTAAAATTTAGAATGCTTAACACTACTCCATCAATTCCCTCCTTTTGTCTAATAAAAAGGCTAATTATTTAAACTCATATAGCAAAAACAATAAGAAAAAATATGAAACAATCAAGAAAACCATATATAAAAGTTATGCACATAATGTTTAGCCTATTTGTATCAGGCAATCTTGAAGAAGAAAAAATATCACCTATTTATCTTAGTGCATCTAAAGTTCTGAACTTAAATAATTTCTATCATATCCTATGTTTATAAACCTAAAGATTTTATTTAGACTTGAAAATATCCTTTTAAATTCTACACAACTCAAGTTCATTGAAATTTTATAACTATTATTCCTTCAACCTGATCAAAGACATAAGAAGGTATAAAGTTATTATTTGAGTGAGTAGGAAGCATAGGAGAGCAGCTTCCAAAAAGAAATACGACAGTTTGTTGCCTGGACAGTCCCAAGTATCTCTTGATATCATTGGAGGATCATCTTTAGCCTTCTGGCCAAGTATTTTTCACAGACTAATTTGTGCAGTAGGAAATAAGAAGGATTTTTCCATTCTGTCTTGCAGAATCAGGACATCGACTTACCTGCATTTAAGCTCTGGTCCATCTTTGGACTGTATATAGTCTGTTTAGAGAGCAAGGAGATTTTTGCCCAATAGGAATTATCTCCTGATGGGAGGCTTCTTTTTGAGAAATAATCTCCTGATGGGAGATTTGTTTTTGATGCTCATTATCTTCTTTCGATATTGTTGGGAGCTGTCAGGAGCTGACTGTCTTAAGTCAAGCAATTCTTAAAATAATAAAAACATCTTTGAATGCCATTTTCTGTATGCCTGTGAGGGTTTTGAAGACATCAACTATTTTATTTATAAATCTATCTATCATCTATCTTCTATGAACAAAAAAAACTATATATTTTTAACCATTTACTATCTGTTTAACATATTAAGTCTCTTTTGTGATAAATTAAGACTAGTATTTTACATGACCAGGAGCTTGACTGGTCAGCAATCAACCTGTACTACCCAGACTCCTAAATAGATTGCAATAGCAACCCATAAAAAGATTGGAAGTAAACCTATACTTTTAAATGAGTTGTATAGGCACAATATCTCATATAAGAGTTGAAATATACTTATTATGTGTCTAAATATAAAATTCTATACTAATGAATCAAACTTAATCTTATTTTTGTATCAATATACAAAATTCTATACCAATGTATCAAAAGATAACCTTATTTAAAGACTAACAATAGTTTTGAGTTTCAGAGCAGATTCAATAATCTATCTTTATATCTTATCATTTCTATATTATATATATATATTACCCCTCTTTTTCTTTTCAAGTCCTTTCCCTCTATATAAGAGAGAAAGAAGGATAGAGAAAAGAAATACCTGAGCCTAACCTCCTACACCTTGCTTAAAAAGACCATATAACATTTTGAAACAATTACCCCTAAAAAACCTCCATCAGCCTCCCCACTTTTTGGAAATGCGATGTTGCTCTCTTAAAACTGCTTCCTGCTGAATTGGGATGCAGAAAACCTGTAGTGGGGGCCCAAAAAACAGGTTAATCAATTGCTAGTAACATTTGTTGTCTAGTCTCTATGTGCTCAGCAATTTGAATGTTCTGAGCAATTTGTAGTTCAAAACTGGACTTTGGTAGGAAAGTTCAGGGCTTTATTGAAGTCCTTTCTGGAACAGTCTTTGAGGCTGGGTCATCTCAGCAACCTGTTTGAAGTTGTTCTGGATGCAGATTTTTGAGGGAACAGCTATTGAGGCAGTCTATGAGGCTGGATCAATTGCGTTACTTATCTTCTTTGGACTCTGGTCCCATTGTTCTGAAAATATATAATTTCTCAAAGTAACATATAGTTCTACAATTACCAAAATGCCTTTGATGTGCTGGATGCACAAGTCAACTAAGGAATATTTTTTTCTGTTCTTTGTTTGAACAGAAGAAAGACATTTGTAAGTCTCCATTTATGCCATATAAAAACATGAGATATAATAGTATTACATATATATGCTATATATAATCTAGTTTAAATTGAGAATATAGCATAAGACTGTATGGAGTTTAAGTATTCTCCACTACAGTTGACATAAATTTATTAATTGATTAAAACAGGTTTATTCTGTGTTGTTCTGGCTTTTTATAGATTAGGTTGGCCTCAAACTCAAAAGGAACCATTCTGTCTCTGTCTTTGTGTCCCATGTTTTGGGAACAAAGGTATGCATTTATATATTTTTTTCTTTCCTTTTCTCCTTTCTTTGGAGATTGAAATTCTATGTAGATATATCTATCCTTATTGAGACAGGGTTTCTCTTTGTAGCTTGAGCTGTCTTGATTTTTCTCTGTAGAGCTCTGTAGATTAGATTGGCCTCAAACACACAAGGAACATGCTTTTCCCTTGTCTCCCAAGTTTTGAGATTAAGGTATGAATTTAAATAATTGAATTACCCTTATTAAACAATAACATTACTTAAACCATTTGTATTAGTTTGAGTTCCAGTTCTCACATGGAAACTCCATTCTTAAGGAGATTGGTGTAGAATAGCATGATATGCTATTTTATGTTAGCTTTTCTTAACTGTTTGCTGTGGCAGGCATGCAGTTTTTTTTTTTTTTTGAGACATGATTTTTCTGTGTATCCTTGTCTTAGACTCACTTTGTAGACCAGGCTAGCCTTAAACTCACATAGATCAGCCTGCCTATGCCTCCCAAATGCTAGGATTAAAGGCATGCACCACCACACCCAGAGATTAACATATCTCTTTTAGGGGCAAAATGCCTCTTGAAACCAATTCTCCAGTGGGAACTCCACACTTAAGGAGACTGGCTTGTGACCCTTTCTCTTTATGTAAATTTATGATTATTGTATTTATTCATTAGATCAGAAAGGACATTACTAAACTTAACATCAAGGAAAAAATGTGTCATTTTTGAATTCTAGACTGTCTTTAGTAAGTAGCCTTGTCTTATCAGCAGGTTTCCTGCCCTGCCTTCCTTGTTTAAACCAGGCTGGTCTAGAATTCAGAGATCTGCCTGTTTCTTCCTCTAGTGTGATGGGATTAAGGAATTAAGGGCATGTGCCAGTACCACCCTGCTCAAATATTTCACTAAAATCTCAGGTATTAGTAACTCTGTAACCCAGAGAGCAACTTTGAACTGTAGTGACAACTTGAAATATGCCCAAAATCTTCAAAAATCTCTGTTGTTTTACCAATGCCAAAACAACAACAACAACAACAAAAAAACCCCTTTCTACCTCCCAATATAGGAAAATCAAAGACATCTAAACAAAAATCAAGCAAAGAAACAACATTCCAACCAGAAACAACAAGCCTTGGCATGTCTAACCATGCCATCCCGTGCTGTAATTAAAGTTTGTTCATTATTCATTAGAATCTAGTTTTGGCTGCATTTCACTGGTGGGCTGATACCAGAAATTCCGGACAGGCACTTCATAGCCAAGGAGCTCTTAGCTCCAGCTGCCATCAATTTTGTATTATCAATTGGGAAGGGCCTCCCTCCTTCCTCCATTATCATTGTTGGCAATTTAGCATTCCATTGGTAAATTCTTTCCTTTAAGACTATCCTAGTCTGAACTTTCTCAAAAAAAGATACACCGAACCACAATTGTAGGGTAAAAATCATTTGCATGCTAAGAGGAATAAACTCAGTTGGAATCCAAACCTATTGAGGCATTATGAATTCTGCTCTCAAATTCTGTTTAGAAGGCTGCCAGTTTTTTAGTACATAAGGAGAACTAAGCCTTAGCTCTCTGCCTTTGCTGTAAGGCAATAACTTTTGTTAAATTAGCAGCGCTTTTGAAATTCATTTGGGTTCGATTCCCTGTTCTTTGACTAGGAAACTGGCTTTTACCTGGGCCTTCTCAGACTGTAAGCATGGATTCTAATTGCTATATATGGGTGCCATATGTAGAAAAATTAATTAAATTAATTAACAGTATTTAGATTATATTTAATTGGTTGGCACCCATTAATATTTAAGCAGCCATTATAAGTGAGAACAGAGCGACACCAGGTGGATTTTCACAAGCCTTGTCCTGAATTGTGCAATCTTGGCCCATCTAAGCTAGCTCTTAATTCTACTACCCAAATATGAGCCCATATATACATACATCCCATTGGACTGCCATTCTCCATGAGATGCCGATGTTCCTGGCCATGTGGAATGAGGGTCTTTTTTCTAACCCATGGTGTGTGCCTCCTTCTTCCTATGATAGAAAAAGAGAGAAGAAATTGAGCCCAATTATTACAGATAATCATACAGACAATGTATATGGATACAACTGATGGCCACAGTCCATGGCATAGCCATCTAATACTCATGAACCAGAAGGGAGTCTCAGGATGGCATGTATTACTTTGGCCTTAAGTTAAATATTTGACCAATTGTGTTGAGGTTGATTATTCCCACTTTTAATAGCAAAATGAAATAACACTATTCAACTTCTTACAAATGTCACTTTACTTTTATTCTTTGTCAACTACCAAAGGAAATGCTGTGCTACATTCATATCTGAAGATGAAAAATATCTAAACACCAGCATGAATGTTTTGATGTTGTATACTGAGTGTGAAAGGAGAATGATATTTACTAGAAATCACCTTATTTCTTTCTTTAAGAAAAAAGGTGAGTCATAGAAATAGTGAACAGGATCCACAGAGATTTAACTGCTCCAAGAATTGTTGACCCTAAAGACAAATACATGACTTTTGTATTGAACTTTGGAAGACTTTGGTAACTTTAAAAATGAGTTTGAGAGTTATTTTTGACAGCATCTCTGTACTGCAGAGACCAGAAGAGTCAAGTTATTACATGGTGGTCACCTGAGAAGTTTATGTCCTGGCCTCTCCCTGAGTACTTTGATCATTTCCCAAGAAAACATATGGATCAATGCGACTTGGATTCTCCTCTTCTACCGAAGTATCATACTCCTGGAAAATTGGATTCAATCCATTTTAGAAGACAATGTGAGAACTTCTTGAATTGATTAAACTGGATGTGAAAGCTATATTTATTTAGATGTAGAGTCTGAGACAAGTTATTATACATGCCTGTACCTTAGTTGATTCATTAAAAAAAAAAAATCAGGGAACAGTTTTCAACTTAGGAATGATGAAACATAGCATGGGATGGTTTAGGATAACTAGTGTACAATGTGTTCATATTAGTAAGTAATACTCATGCTCAATCACACGGAATCAAACGTACCATTTTGCATTTGTATTAGTTACAATTTATAGCCAAACATAGATATCACCACTGAAACCAATTAATTTAGTTGTATTAGCTGGTGAATCTTTATTTGTTCTGAAGACAACAACACTTCTTTTTTTTTTTTTTTTTGCACTCTTAGAGATCAAATCTAGGCCTTATGCATTCTAGTCACTGAGAAATACTGTCAACCCTTAGCTCATTTTGAGACAGGATTGTACTCTGTATCCAACTCTGACACTAAACTCTCCATCTTTCTGCTCCTACCTCCTGAACACTGGAATCTCTGGAGCATAACACCAGATCCAGCAGACATTTATTTCTCAATGTGATCTTTTTTTTTTTTTTTGGTTGCACTTATGTGTGCACACATATTTTTATTCTTTGATCCAATAATCCCTATATGCATATATTGAGCTATTATGTATGTATGTATTTATTTATTTATCTTCTCCACATAGCAACTGTGTGACTTATGTGAGATGTTTAGCCTCTCTCTTGTAGTTCTCTCAACTACAGAATGTATGTGATCGTAGCTCGTTTTGAGTCATTCCTGGAATGTGTGCTCAGAAACTGCCAATATTGACTCAACCTGACTAAGTACATACTTTCAGACAGTATTTGGGGAGCTACAGTTTCTTGTACTTTTACATGTGTGTCAGGTATCCCTTCAATAAAGTGGTGCTGGGAGCCTCTGTCAGTATATCCCTCCTAATACTTCTATGGAAATTTTGTCATGGCAAAAATAATCACAGTAGCATTTTCCTCTTTCTATAGTTCTACTTTCTCCTAGTCCCTGGGTATTACCATAGCCTTTGAAAAATAGCCCTTTTCAGCTACTTCTAAACCTCCATGATTTTAGAATCATGTTTGGCCTGCCTGTTGATTACAATATACAAAGCACCAGGGAACAACAGTGCCACTCACTCATAATCATGTGACACATCCATAATCTTTCCTGACCCAGTCACCTCCCTAGTCTATGATGCTATGTCACTCATCCCAAGAAAACCCTCCTATGACAGGGGAACAGATGGACTCTTAGCTATTTTCTACACACTGCTTGTTATATTCATTAAAGTTTCTACCATTCGTTTTTCATTACATAATTGGCTATATTCTTCAGTTCTATGTTAAAAAAAAAACAGGGTCTACTGTAGTAGTATTGCTAGCATGTAGTGGAGACATATTGTTTTGGCTATTACTCAATGAGTTTTTATATTTGTATGTAGGCATCAGGGCCTACAATTATCCTATGATTGTACTAGGTGTTCATAATGGTCTTGTCTTTTTTAAGTTTCTTCTCTATTCCTAGGGGTCTATTGTACTCTCTGGATCCTAGGGAACTCTTGTGACTATGGGTTGCCTGTTAGAGAGTGCTTCTGAGTCCTTGCCACGTGTTGCTACTGGTGGTCCTAGGAGGAATGTGCTTTCGAGTATTGGGGACCGACATGAAGGAACAGAGTTGTGCTTTCCACAGAGAGTGGAGGCACTGCCAAGTTCACAGAGGGTGGAAAGCGTAATGTTCTGTGAAGACCCTATGGAGTAGTGCCAGAGATGTAGGGCAGGCCTCTGCAGGTGGTCTGCTGCAGGGCTTGGGATTAGGCTAGAAACTGGAAGTGAAGAACAGGAAGGAAAGTGAAGATCACCTCCCTGTTTCCCTGATGGCCTCAGTTAATCCATGGGCTTTGAGTAGAGAATCCCTCCAGGAGTTGAAGGCTGAGACAAGGAGATGGGGTGAGAGAGGAAAGCTTTAAAAGATATGCTTAGTCCCCAGGGAATGGGGTCAGAGACATAGTTCCCTGCAAAATGGGTGCATAGCATGTGGTCTACTGCAAACCTGGGGCTAACAATTGGGAAGTGGAATAGGAGGGCAGTAGGGAGAGGGAACATGATCTACCTGATTCCCTGGCCATTGTGGTATAAATATTTCCAGGGAGTTCCTCCATATGTTGGCAGCTGAGAAAAAGTTCAAGTACATTTTCATACATCCAATTATGTTTGACACATATTTTAAGTAACAATTTCAGATTTACTAACATGTTTAATAATCTGGTTTTATATACATATATATTTAAAATCTGTTTTCATCAATATATTATCTCAAATATAAAATTGCTACAATCAGTAGTCATATTTTTCTTTTTACGCATATACTCTTAAGGGACTCTCTACATTTTATTCTTGTAAAGTTTTACAGTGCATAATTTAATGTGCTTATTTATAAGAATTTATTTTCAACTACAATCATTAGAATCATCTGGTCTGCCCTCCATTTGTCCTTGGATATCTACTCTCCATCTTTCTCTTCCTGTTTGGGCTCTGGCTTTGGGATTGCAGATGCAGAGAGAGGGCCTGTAAGTCCGCACAGCCATGCTTCTGTCTCCCTTGTTTTAGAGTGCTCTCAGGTCCTCTGTTTCCTATAAATAAGTTAACAGCTGCAAACACACTGTTCTGTCCAATGAGCTGGCTCATTATGAGGTGTGGGCACATGCCCTGTTCTCATCCTTGCGTTCAGAGGGATAGGATGGATGGTCTTGTTCCTTGCTGCTTTCTATACCTCCTCTCCATATTCCCTTTGGCTTTGCTGCATCCTACCCTGAACTTCTGCTTTCTTATAGACCCTTCATGAAATTCTTCTCAAATGAACAAATTGAAATCCATCTTATGATTTATGCCCAGGGTTAATTGATGGGTAACAAGAAATTGCATCTCTTTACATCAATACAATTCAAACATATAGGTATTAAATATTTACTTGAAAACTCAAGCCATTTACTTTATATTAATTTCACATTAAAATTAAAAAATAGAGATTGTGCGGTAACTCAATGCTCCATTACCTCTTAACATTAAACCTACAATTTGTGTATTTTCCTATTTTAAAAGTCAATCCTTTGATTTACATGGAAGTAAGTTGTACCCACTATATTGTCCCTTTCTTCCTGAAATATAAAAACTTCATGTGAAAAAAACATTGGCTTACACTCTTCTGGTTGTTTTTATATTCCCCCAAAAGTATAGTTTTCATACATACGAGGTAAAGTCTTACATATGTTATCCGTCTCTTGAGTATGTGATATGAATCAAATGGTGGACAGGAGATTTCCAGCATTAACAAAGGGACAAGAAATAAGTTTTTAGAATAAGTTACTTTAAGATAACAAGGTCAACATCAAGCTTGATTCTGATAATCTATACCGATGATCAATGTATAACAGAGAGAAGAATGGTCATAATGTTGCTATATTTTACACTGCTTTTGGGCCTTTAGTGTACACCAACAAGGTTGAGTTAAAATGATTTTTTTTTATACTCACTATACATTTGAAGAGAAATTTTCTCCAAAATTATGTGATAAAGTAGAGAATTTTGGATTTGCTAATTCCATAGCTAGGTATCATACACAAATTCATTTTGCTCAGAATCATTAAATGAAAAGTAAATTCAACAAGGCATATAGGAGACAACTCCTGAGTTGAGTTAGTGCTCAGAGACAAATAAGTGATCAACTTATCTCTTTAGGGCACCTAGAGTATGAGGCAAAAAAGTGCTTCAATTCCGTTCTAATTATTAAATGGCCACTGTAGGTGGTTCCAATGCGATTTATACTTGGAAACACCAAGATAGAGTGCTTTAATTTATGTGTGGTTTCTCACACACGGACACAAAGACACACACACACACACACACACACACAGAACACTAAACCAAAATTTATAAGATTAAATGGATTAGTTTATATATGTTAGTTTTCTTATATATACCATATTTCAAGACAGAACCCTGAAGGGCAATTACAACTGTAGAAAAAACTACTACTCGTAAAAGTTAATATTTTTGAAAAAGTATCAAAGTTGAACAACTTATGCAATATCCACTCCACATAGATTATGAAATTTCACTTGTTTTAACAATATATATTTTTAATTATTCAGAAATACATGTCTCTTTTCTCTGTGTCTCTAAACTGATATAAAAAATTTATGCAAATAAAATAAATGAAAGATATATCCTTGCTTTTTCATTGTTAGCACATTAAAAACAACATCTTACTATAAGTGAATAGATGCCATGTGCATCCTTCTGAGTCTGGTTAGCTCACTCGGGATGAACTTCTCTAGTTCCAGATATTTGGCTGAAAATTGCATAATTTCATTGTTTCTGATAGCTGAGTAATATTCCATTGTGTAGATGTACCACAGATTTTTAACCCATTCTTCGGTTGAGGGACATCTGGGTTGTTTCCAGTTTCTAGCTATTACAAATAAGGCTGCTATGAACATAGATGAGGAAACTTCCTTATGATTCCATGAGGAGTCATTTGGGTGTATACCCAGAAGAGGTATGGCTGGGTCCTGAGACAAAGCTGTTCCAAGTTTTCTAAGATATTGCCATATTGACCTCCATAGTGGTTGCACAAGCCTGCACTTCCACCAGCAATGGAGGAGGGTTCCCCTTTCTCCACACCCTTGCCAGCATGTGCTGTCATTTGAGATTTGATCTTAGCCATTCTGACAGTTGTGAGATGGAATCTCAGAGTTGTCTTGAGTTGCATTTCTCTGATGATTAAGGATGTTGAGCATTTCTTCAAGTGTCTCTCGGCCATTAGGGATTCCTCCTTTGTGAATTCTCTATTTAGCTCAGTCCCCCATTATTGATTGGATTATTTGGTTTCTTGACATTTAATTTCCTGAGTTCTTTGTAGATTTTGGATATTAGCCCTCTGTCAGATGTGGGATTGGTGAAGATTTTCTCCCAGTATGTAGGCTGCCGTTTTGTTTGAATGACAATGTCTTTTGCCTTACAGAAGATTTCAGTTTCATGAGGTCCCATTTATTGATTGTTGGTCTCAGGTCCTGAGTTGTTGGTGTTGTGTTCAGGAAGTTGTCACCTGTGCCAATGAGTTCGAGGGTTTTTGCCACATTTTCTTCTAGTAGATTTAGTATGACTGGCCTTATGTTAAGGTCTTTGATCCATTTGGTGATTAGTATGGGTCTAATTTCATTCTTTTACAAGTGGACATCCAGTTGGACCAGCATTTTTTGAAGATGCTGTCCTTTTTTTCCATTGTGTGGTACATTAGAATATAGTACAGGATATCTATATTACATCCAACACACCAAAGGGAACATGGACATAGACTTTTTGTTTGTTTTTTAGTTTTCTCTTCCTAGCCATGAGACACTTTTCACTGGTGGTACTGCCTTGTAAGCCCCCAGTGTATGAGGAGGCTCTTGGCCCTCATATGACTTCTGAACCTGGGTGAGAGACTGTTATGTAGGGACACTCCACTCCAGAAGAGTGGGATGGAAGGTTTAGGGGGTAGAGGGTGGGAGGGCAGGGCTGGGAAGGGGAGAAAGAGGACAATGTGATGGAGATGTAACCTGAAGCAACAAATAAGTAAATTTATTTATTTAAAAAAAAAACAACTGTGGTTCATCTACACAATGTAATACTATTCAGCTATCAGAAACAATGAAGTTATGCAATTTGCAGCCAAATGTACGGAACTAGAGAAGCTCATCCTGAGTGAGCTAACCCAGACTCAGAAGGATGCACATGGCATCTATTCACTTATAGTTGGATGTTAACCATATAGTGTTCAGGATATCTATACTACAGTCAAGCACCAAAGGGAACACGGACATAGAACTTTTTACTTTTCCTGTCAAAGAGACACTTTTCCCTAGTGGTGATGCCTTGTAGGGCCCCAGTGTATGAGGAGGCTCTTGGCCCTCATATGAGTGCTGAACTGGGGCAGGGGACTGTTATGTAGGACACTCCACTCAGAGGAGTGGGATGGAAGGGTTAGGGGGTAGAGGGTGGGAGAGCGGGACTGGGAGATGTGGAAAGAGGACACTATGATGGAGATGTAACCTGAAGCAATAAATAAATAAATTTAAATTAAAAAAAGAAACAACATCTTGACTAAGTTCTTTGATATTCTGTTTTTGGATCCAACAATGTTGGTTCATTGTTAATTTCAGCCTTTGAATAATAATCTATAATTTTGTGTCTTCAAAAATTTTGGGCCATAAACATATCTCTATAACTTGTAGTACAATTATTGGGTGATATTTTTTTCTTTCCTACTTAGCATTTGTGAAATAGTCTAATAGGGAATTTGAATAGGAGTAATAATTTTTAATTTATTTCATGTGGATACCCTAAGAAATAAGTGCTCTAATTTCTCTTTTCCAACTCTCCATTATACTGAGTTTAGCATTGATGTTTAAATACTGCTACCCTAAGTTTGTTTGAATGTTATGAAGTTCACACATTGTAAATTAAAACCACAGGGGATTTTTTCACACCTGAAATCCTCCTGATTTGAAATGTAAGGAAACCAGTTGTCATTAAAAGCAAAATAATGTGACTTTTTGCCATTTGAAAGCAATAATCCATATAACAATTATAACACATTATGTAATATAATCATTATCTCTATACCCACACCTTTGCATAAAGGCATGTGTATATATATATATATAGATATACAGGACACAATGACATTGAGTATTCTTTGTGTTAATAGAATAAGCAATCTCATAAATTTAAAGAGGGAGGATTTGGATAGGAAGCATTTTATTGTCAAAACACCATTATCCCTGAAGTTAATGGATTTATGTGTGAATATCCTCTCTCAGGATGTGCAGTCATACTCCCAATAATCTTAGAAAGTGAGATCTCTTCTCTAAAAGGAAGTCTTATCAATTCTAGCAAAGGACACAATCACAAATATGAAGAAGCTCAACATTGAGGATGGGAAATATCTTGTTCTCTCTGTTGACAGGTTTGACGAGTGTTCCATTATGCATGTTCCAGGCTAATTCCTAGTTAGGAAATCATTAGCATCTCCATAACTACAGAAGTTTACACTCTTGCAGCTAATCTTAAAAAGGTCACAATTAGTGATCTCTGGTTCAAGGCATTCCCATCTGTCTACCACTTCATAGCATTTTTTTTTTATTGAATATGGACTCATTCCACATAAATGAAAAGACTGTTTATGACTACTGATCTTACAGGAGTAATATGTGTAGTTTAAAATTGACACTGATGTCTAGTTTTTATTTCTTATGAGAAATATTCATCCTTGATATCCTCTATTTTAGTTAGTTATTTTATATTTCTCCCATGTGTCAAGGATGTCTCAAAACAGAAACAAGCATATATGTAAAGAACTTTTATTTTCTCCTTTTTCTTATTTCTAATTTAAGTTAATGTAAAAATGTACATAATGAAAAGACAACATAAAGTTCAGATGGTCATCTGGAGAAAACTGCTACCAAATGATGTTTTGAAACATTGCAGTGCATCTGAAGATGCATTTATTCTAGCTACAGAAAATAGTGGAAAATGGAAAGCAAATGATACTTTTTAATTTTTATTTGTTCCCTGGAAGACCCAAATTGCAAAGCACATTTGTTTTCAGGGGAGGGGTTCTTTTTAATCCCAATTAGGACCTTGTTTTCAGACTTTTAGGGTCCTTCCACAGATTTTATAAGTCAATGTTTTATTTGACCATCATAGAGACACTTACCCCTAATATGCACTACACTTTTTGGTTCTGAGACAGGAGAACACAGTCACAGACACGATTGAGCCAGTGTAGCAAGAACGGTGACCATTCAATCAACTGTCAACATGGGTGATGAAGGCTGAGATGGGGAACAAATGAAAATAAAGAACACTAGTTCTGTGATATGGATAAGGGCTTAAAGGTATTTGCTGCCAAAGTAAGATGACCTGAGTTCAGTGCCCAGAATTCACATGATGGAATAAGAATAAGGTTTCCTCTGACTTCCATTCATTAGCTATGCCATTTTCCCCTGTCTATTAGTAAATACATATATGCATACATTCATATATACACACATACAAACACATATATACATCCATAAAAACATAAATGAATATTTTAAAGGTACATATTGTTTTAAAGATGGGAGACCTGCTTATTCTTTTAAGGGGAAAGGAGGAGGAGTAAATATGGGGGAGAAGGGAGATAGGAGAAGGAACTGGAGAGATTGGAGGGAAGGGGAAGCGTGGTGGGGATTTGATGTATGAAAAAGAACAAAAGAAAAAAAGAATACTAGAAAGTCTGCAGGGCTTTGAAAAGAAGGCTTTCATGCATTGATATACATGTTTAGATATAATATTATCTATTTTGACCCACTATGAATACAAGAACTGGGAGGGGGTCATCAATTCTTTCAGTTACAAAACCTCAGAGGCTATATATTAGATGTTAGTCTTCAGAAACTGTAAAACTCTATATTTGAAAATTCACTTATAAATACATTCTCAGTTCATTTCTATATGTTTATTTGAATTTCCATGAAAATTAATAATTTTAAGGTAGGAATCAGTGAGACACATACTCAACAATTTACAGGTTAATAAATTGTGATTCTTACTGTTTTTCCATGTAAAACAAAAGTCACAAGTTATTCAGAGTTCTACTGAAATTGTAGTTAAAAATGGGAAGAAAGGGGAAAGGATGCTGAAATCTACTATTGTATGCTCTTAATGCAAATGTAATTCAAAGACATGAGATTAAACATAAAAAAAGCTTAAACTGCGCAGTAATTCAATGCATGATCTTATAAGCAAGGGAATGAACAACTGTAAGTAGAGTCATCACACAAAGGCTGCAGTTATTTGGAGACTGAATAAAATGAAAAAAAAAAAAAAAGCCCAGAAATACCGCAGAGGACAGGCTTCCTATAGCTAAACTTTCTTTCTAAGTTGCTGAGAGCCACTAACAGTAAACAAACAGGATAGGAGACTAGATCATGAGTTAGTCAATGTTAAGAAAGGCAAAGTGTCTGAAAAAAAGACCGAAGACAGCAAGCTAGCTGATTTGAGAAAATATTTATCAAGGAAACATGTCACACCTGAGTATAGACTAACTAGTGTGTCACCTTACAGCCTATGTGTACATTATAAAATGTTGCCCCTACATGGTTTAACCTAAGTTCATCTTACTTCTGCAAAGAGTATAAAAGCTAGTATAGGGCAAGGCCCGTACCTCATAATTAGTTAGTAATTACTTCCATACTTTATGTTCCCTCCCAGGTAATTATTTATTTGAACAATAAAGGGGAGCAGGCATTTCAAAAGCCATTCTTTCACCAGTCCAGGAAAATTTAGCCATTGAGATATCTCATTCATTGCTCTGAAAAGATGTGCATTTTATGTCTCTGACATAAGATGTTGTTGACACTGGCTCTCATCTGCACTCACACAGGATGTTCAAGCAGCACAGATCTTGGTACTAGCAGCTTTAGAAATTAAATGAATCGTTACCTAACTGTGGTCCAAAGTAACCCATTCAACGTTCACCTTGAAAACATTCTCAACCCAGGTCATGCCACTCTTCCCTTTTTGTAGAGGAAATATAATTAAATCATCAGCAACCAAAGCGTCACTCAACTGCCTCCCCTTCCCTCCAAGAACAGTAATACACCAAGTAGGACAAAGATGTCTGTGTGGTTTCCTATTATACTTTTTAGTGTTTGAATTCAATACTGCATTTTCTCATAACAGGTATTTGATAAATATTTGTAAGGTAATTTAAAATGGTAGTGAATGGCTTGGATTTAGGGATTTGGGTTCTATTTGAGCAACACTGTAACATTAATGGGACATTTCAGAGACCACTAACACATTTTAGAGATCTCACTAAGTTTATAAAGTGGGTCAAAGATGACAGTGAATGATAACCTGAGCACTTATATTTTAGACACTGAAAACTAGTTTAAGGAGGTTAACTAACTTCTGTCAATGTCAGTTTTTAAAGAATGAAAAAAATGTGTTCAACATTACCTGAAGAGCTCAGGGTCCTACGAATAGATATAGTCATGGTACTGAAATCTGTCAAGTAGCTTTACCATCATCTACATTTGATGTGGGCAATTTGGATGCTTCAAGATTCAGTTTCCTTATCTTTGAACTAGACTGTGTTGTAAGAATTTATTAAAACATCAGGCATTTTCAATGTTCTTGTTAGTAAACACATGCCCAAGTGCAACATGGCTATTGAGAAGTTTCATTATAGTTCCAAAGTCATGAAAACATCATAGGAAAACATTCAACTATTTTCATTATTGAGGTAATAAATAGTATTTTGGAACCACTGGGTGTGGAAGAGGTGAAGAAAAAAATGAAGGCATTGAGGAGATTTGCAGTGTATGTATGATCATAAGTTACTGGATATGGGATGATGTGGTGAACTGGTTCCCTTTTGATCAACTGGATGGATGTTGGTACCATTTTCTGAGATGAAGCATCAGGAATGGATGACAACTGTTTGGGATCTATTGCCCTAGAGGTGCCTGTCAGACACCCAAAGAGAGCTCTTCTGTCAGAAATTTAATACATACGTCTATTATCAGAGAAGTAGAAGTGTTGCAATGAATTATCAGCTTAAATGAAAAATGGGAGAACAGAGGGAGGGAAGGATCAGATCATGAATGTGGTATGATTAAAACTGAAAGTTCTGAAAAAACTCACATTCAGATGAGACAGCCTTGTTATGTTCTTGGTAGAAAACACATGCCAGCCAGTGAGGAGTTATTTGGAAGTAAAAGAGTTATCAGGATTCCTGATGAGGAAATAGGAGATGAAGTGAAATCATAGATCTTAGCAAATGATATGCTGCTGTTAACAGAAAGGAACTCCAAATATGTACATTTAGACAAGTCAATATGAGAATTCTTTTCCCGATGCAGTATTGATTTTTCTGTTGTTATGTAACAAATTATAATTTTTTTACAACTGTGATTAAATGTTTTTTTAATGAATCACAGAATGTATATAAATCCTTTATAATTGTCAAATTTTTCTACATTTTTGTAAACTAATTATTGTAATATATGATTGTGTTTAAAAATTCTGACTCATCTTTAGTAAAGTAATATTAAATTTATTTACTGATTTGAGAGATTCTAGAATAAATTTAATAATGATATTTTCCAATCAAATATTAGAATATCATATAACACTTTAGTTTCTCCAGATCTGTTACAGACTCAAAAAATTTTTGTTATTGTCTGTTAAAATCTCTCTCCATTCTCCTTCTTTCCTTTCCTCCCCCTCTCTCTCTTCATACTCTTTTTTTCCTTCTCCTCTGATTGCCAGTTTTTATAGTTTCTACTGTTTTTATGGTGCAGCCTTATTCTCCAAGATTTTCAGAATATTTTACTGTGTCTGTTTGGGAGCTTATTTTAATTAAAGCTTGGGATAAGACCCTTAGCAGTTCATGTCTATTTCTTCCATCTGTGTGGAGGTAAGCAAATTGTCTGGATTTGAAGCTGTCAGCTTGACAAACATATACAGAGTACCCAGTGTCACCAACTTGTGCTTTATGCTCAGCATCGTTTTAAAGACAATTTTCCATTTGTGAATACTGGGCTTGGAAAAAAATTGCCTCTAACTAAACATCATGATACAATTTTCGGTGGTGGATGTAATTTACTTATTATCTTAGAATAAATTTAACATTTTGCCTATAGCATATTGTCTTATTACTTGTCAAACACACTCATCCCTAAACCCCAACCTCCAACCAGCTGTTCTTTGGAAGGAAGTCTAGAATTTGCAACAACATTCTTTGAAATAATACTGTGGATGATTTTCTCCTGTGCACATCTATTTCTAGCTTACTAAACTTTTCTATTTTATGAGCATCAATGATTTTGTTTTATGTGCACTTTTACATACTTTACATCATTTTATGTCACCAGGGTGAACGCTGAGATTTCCAAAGCTCATGACAGAATCCCAGTCTGTCTATCTGTCTCTGTCTCTCTGTCTGTGCCTCCAACTTGAAGATCAGTATGTAAACTCTTAGCTACTACTCCAATATCATGACTCTATATCATGATTTTAATGGACTCACTCTCTAAAGCTCTAAGCAAGCCCACAATAAATGTTTCCCTTTATAAGCTATCTTGGACATGATGTCTTGACACAGAAACAGAACAATAACTAAGAAATAAAAAAAGAAAAGTTTTCTAATAACTTCAGCCAACTAAGTAACAAAAACCTGAAATTTTTGTATTAACTTAGAAATATTTCATCTTATTATCCATAGTACAGTATTAGAATGTGTTCTTATTACTTGTCAAACATACTAAATTATAATTAATATTCTAAATTACTAATTAAGTTTTTCTTAGGTAGGACACAAAGCTATACAACCATAACATATCTGCAGAGGACCTAACACAGACCCATGCAGTCTTCATAATTATCACTTCAATCTCTGTGAACTCCCATGAGTCGTCTTTATTTTAATAGGTAACTATTAACTGTTTAAGACAACCCAACCTGCAAATAGGGAATAGGATTCTAGTTTATAAAAAATATTCATTAAATGAATTAGAATAATAAAGTTAACAATGGGAAATAAATGATGAAAATTGGCTAAAACTAAAATTACATTTTATTTCATTTACTAAGGGCTCAGAATGATTGTAATAAACTTTAATTTAGTTTATTCAAAAATTATTGTACTGTGATAATTTTAATTACTAATTTTAAATCTTTATCTTTAAATTCCTGCCATATATACTAAATTCAATCATTTAAAAACATATTATTTGTTTAAAAAGGGAACAGGAACATAGACTTTTTTGTTTGTTTGTTTTTTAGTTTTCTCTCCCTGGCAATGAGACACTTTTCACTGGTGGTACTGCCTTGTAGGCCTCCAGTGTATGAGGAGGCTCTTGGCCCTCATATGAATTCTGAACTGGCTCGAGGGACTGTTATGTAGGGACGCTCCACTCCAGAGGAGTGGGATGGAAGGGTTAGGGGGTAGAAGGTGGGAGGGCGGGGCTGGGAAGGGGGAAAGAAGACAATATGATGGAGATGTAACCTGTAGCAACAAATAAATACACTTATTTATTTAAAAAAAAAGAAAATAAAAGAAAAGTGACTCATACTTCTAATAATTTCATTAGAACATTTGCCTTGTATCATTTCTTCACAACTACATACATAGTGGGAAAATGAATATACATATTTTGGGTACTTGTTCTTAGGAAATATCATTCTGATTATTCAAATGCTAATAATTACAATTGACTTTCTAACATGACAAGTGTTGACTTTTTAAATATTTTTCATGAATGTTTCTTCTTGTGTTTCAAGTATTTTATGTCAGTATTCACAGTATGATTGTGAGTTAAGGACTCCATATCTCTGTTGTGTTGATAGGGACAAAAACACAAGGCTTAATATTTGCCCCCAAATTCTGGAAACTTACGTTATAGTGTTCCACTTTAAACATGACATAAAAGTGTGGAACTTGTGCATTGTGACCCACCACAGGCTGTTTGAATTGGATGGAAGGCTTAGCTGAATATAATCCTCATTATATCTGTTGTAGGATTTTTTAAATACTGCTCTCCTCCCAAATATTTACCATAAATTAAAACAAAAAAAGAAATGTTACTTAAAATTCACCATAATAAATGTCTTAGCTTCAATATTTTGAGACCCTATGTCTCATTCTGACAGGACTCCTAACACTTTTTTTCTACTATGTTTCCCAAAAGCTTAAGGAAACAATAGCTATTTACAATTTATTATTCAAAAATTGAATATCTGTTGTGAATATTTGAATGAGAATGGCAGACAAAGACTCACATGTTTTAATTCTTAATCCTCAGTTTTTGGAACAGTTTGGCAAGGAATGGGAGGTATCGTGTTATTGGAAGACAGATGGCCTTTTTGTAGGAAGTATGTCAATGGGGTGGGCTTTGATGTTTAAAGACCCGGGCCAAGTCCAGTATCTGGCCTCCATCTCTAACTTGTAGATCAAAGTACAAGCTCTTAGATACTGTTCCAGAATAATCCATACCTGCTACCATGAAGCCTACACTGACAGTCATGGACTCATCTTCTGAAACTGTAAGTAAGACCCCAATTAAATGCTTTATTTTATAAGTTACCAGAGTCATGATGTGTCTTCACAGAAATAGAAAAATAACAAAGAGAGAGGGAATAGGGAGAAGATGACTGGAATTTGGGGACATAAGGGGAGAGAATATTGAAACCCAGTGCAGTGCAAACATCCTGAAAACCATGACAGTGACCCTTGTGAAGGCTCCTAGAAATGAAAAATACTGATCCTGAATTGGCCATCTTCTTTAATTAGGTAAGGTTTCCATTGGTGAGACTGGCACACCAATGCAGCATAAAACTTTCAATCTATAATTTGTCCTGCCTGCAGGATGTGTTAGAGCAATGGTGTCACAGAGCTTGTGAGAGTGCCCAACCAATGACTGGTTTAACTTCAGGCCATATCATGAGAGGGAGCCCATGCCCAACATGAATCGGAAGCTGGTTGGCCAAGAGACCTAGGATAGAACCAAACACAACTGGAAAAACAAGTGGATGAAATGATTCCTAATGATACTCTATTATACTCATAGATTGGTGCCTAGCCCAATCATCATCAGAGAGGCTTCCTCTAGCAACTGGTGGTAGCAGATGAAGAGATGCCCTGACAAATGTTTGGTGAAGCATGAGAAACTCCACAGACAAGTAAGAGGAAGGATTGCATGAGCCAGAGGGCTAGAGGACACCAGAAGAACATGGCCCATCGAGTCAACTAAGCAGGGCTCATAGTGGAACACAGAGACTGAAGTGGCAGCCATGGAGCCTGCATGGGTCTATGCTACGTCTTCTGCAAATAAGTTATGGTTGTATAACTTTGTGTTCTTTTAGGACTCCCAACAATGGGGGTTGGGCGTCTCTGACTCTTTTTCATGCTCTTAGAATACTTCCTCCTTCTGGGTTGCCTCTTCCAGCCTTGATATGATGGTTTGTGTCTTGTCTTATAGTATCTTGTTAATGCAAGGTTCAGTGTATATCCCTGCTATTTTCTGAATGGAAACAGAGGAGCAGTGGATCTGGGGGAGTGGCGAGATTTGTGGTGAGGACTTGGAGGAGTGTAGGGAGGGGAAGCTGGGGTCAGGAGAAATTGTATTTAAAAACAATGATTTAAAAAAGCAAAGAAAAAATATTTTAAATCATTTTTGAATGACTGGTTATGCAGCAATAGGTAAATAAACAACGAAAAAAACATTCATTTCCTGGAATGCATATATTTTTACACTAATAGCTCCGATATTTTTAAGCTGTGAAATGATTTGAAAATGGTCCCTACTATAAGATATATAATTGAATTAATACACTATTTGGAGGCACATATAGCTTAATATATGCCTTAATTGCAATTTTCAACTATAATTCAAGCACTAAAAAATGATTATGACTTATAATAAAATCAATTTTAATATATTTTGTGCTGATTTTGTGTATGTGTTAAAAGATCACTTCTGTTTGTACTGGAAATTGTTAAGGTTGAAAAGAAGAAAGGAAAAAGAAAGTTCCAGCAAAATCCCAGATATAGCTGTCATATTTTTAAATAATTTAAATATGGCATTTTCAAGCAACATATTATTTAAAAGTGATACTTTTACTTGGAGTAGAATAGGGGGTGCTGTCAGGAGCTGATATGTCATGATATCAAAAAAAAAATCTTAATTTAAGACCACATCTTTGAATGCCATATTCTGCAGATCTCTTGGGGTTTTTGAAGATGCCCTATCTATCTCTTGTATTTAGATAAGCAAATGTTGCTTGTCTATTAACAACTTGATTACTGAGTAGCTTAGAGAATATCTGTGATAGACTGTCATAGTAGCTAACAAGGTGACATGCATGCATGACTAGGAGTTTGTTTTTCTTAACTATCCTAAACTGTTTAAGACGGTTGGTATCAAGAGGCCAGAGCTTCACATTTCATTTTTAAGTATCTCTAGGTACGATACCGTTAGGAAGCATTACCTTTAATTTTGTATCAATATACAAAGATCTATTCAAATGTGGCTAAATATACTCTTAATTTTGTATCAATATACAAAATCAATGCCTATGAGGCCCAATACAATCTTAATATTGCGTCCATACACAAGAAGAAAAGCATCGAAGAATCTCCAGTGTGAGATGGTTGAATTAGTGGCAAGCCTATCTCTTGGCATGTAAAAACTCCTTGCTTCAACTGCAGACAGACTGCTGTCCAAAAAGGACAAAACTTGGTAGCAGGGAAGTTGACAGCCTAGCTCTGCCAAGACAGGGTAGGTTAGTCCTTCATAATCCCTGCTCTACAATAAATGTCTGTCAGAGAAACAGGACCAAAAGGCTGAAGACTGATGCTGGAATGTATGGAGAGAAAATGGGAACTGTCCAGGTAGTCACTGGTTTGTCATTTCTTAGTATTGGAAGCTGCAGGCCCTGCACTTCCTATATAATCAGATATATTTATCCTTCTCAGCTCTCTGAGGTGGTTGAAGAATAGACAGCTTGAGTCTCATAGCTAAATTTTGAGTTGTTTAGGAATCAAGAGGGCATTCTAGATCTAAGAAAATGGTTATAATAGTGATGCAAGTTAGTATGAAAGCTAAGTCAGTTATAGAACTTTAAACTCATGGAGATGGTTAGAAGGTAGAAGGTTAAAGTCAGGGGCCAAATATGTATGAACTGGACATTGGGAAGGTATACTGGGCCATTTAACTCTCATAAATGTGGCATATTTAATTCTGCTGTTTTGTATAGAATTTACTGTTATAAGAGAAAGAACCATTTGTTGGATTGAAAAGGGAAGCTGTTTGGGGGGGAAGAGGGTGGAAGGGTGGGACTGGAAGGGGGAATAGGGAAGGGTTTGTGACTGAGATGTAACTTGAAGAAAAAAAATAAAGTACTTATATAAAAAATAAAATAAAAGTGATACTTTTATGATATATTTTATTTGCTGTTTGTATCTTATTTGTGGGAAAAAAATTCTTCACATTTATTTTTTAAAGTGTTTGGAAAAAATTAACCTGAGGCAAAGCTATTCCAAGTTTTCTAAGATATCGCCAGACTGACCTCCATAGTGGTTGCACAAGCCTGCACTCCCACCAGTTATGGAGGAGGGTTCCCATTTCTCCACACCCTCGCCAGCAGATGACAGATTTGATATGGAATCTCAGAGTCCTCTTGAATTGCATTTCTCTGATGATTATGGATGTTGAGCATTTCTTCAAGTGTCTCTCGGCCATTAGGGATTCCTCCTTTGTGAATTCTCTATTTAGCTCTGTCCCCCATTTTTTGATTGGATTATTTGGTTTCTTGGCATTTAATTTCTTGAGTTCTTTGTAGATTTTGGATATTAGCCCTCTGTCAGATGTGGGGCTGGTGAAGATTTTCTCCCAGTATGTAGGCTGCCATTTTGTTTGAATGACAATGTCTTTTGCCTTACAGAAGCTTTCAGTTTCATGAGGTCCCATTTATTGATTGTTGGTCTCAGGTCCAGAGCTGTTGGTGTTCTGTTCAGGAAGTTGTCACCTGTGCAAATGAGTTCGAGGGTTTTTGCCACTTTTTCTTCTAGTAGATTTAGTATGACTGGCCTTATGTTAAGGTCTTTGATCCACTTGGAGTTAAGTTTTGTACAAGGTGATAAGTATGGGCCTAATTTCATTCTTTTACAAGTGGACATCCAGTTGGACGAGCACCATTTGTTTAAGATGCTGTCCTTTTTCCATTGGGAAGTTTTGGCTTCTTTGTCAAAAATTCGGTGGCCATAGGTATGTGGGTCCATTTCTGGGTCTTCAATTCAATTCCATTGATCTACTGGTCTGTTTCTATACAAATACCATGCTGTTTTTACTACTATTGCTCTGTAGTACAGCTTGAAATCTAGGATGGTGATACCTCCAGATGTTTTTTTTTTTTTTTAATTGTACATGATTGATTTAGCTATTCTGGGTTTTTTGTTGTTCCATATGAAATTGAGAATAGCTTTTTCCAAGTCTATAAAGAATTTTGTTGCTATTTTGATAGGAATTGCATTGAATCTATATATTGCTTTTGGTAGGATGGCCATTTTTATTATGTTGATCCTACCTATCCGTGAGCATGGGAGATCTTTCCATCTTCTAAAGGCCGCTTCATTTTCTTTTTTCATGGGCTTGAAGTTCTTGTTGTACAGGTCCTTTACTTGCTTGGTTAGAGTTACCCCCAGGTATTTTATATTGTTTATGGCTACTATGAAGGGGGTTGTTTCCCTTATTTCTTTCTCAGCCCCTTTGTTTGTTGTGTAAAGAAGGGCTTCTGATTTTTTTGAATTAATTTCATATCCAGCCACCTTGCTGAAGGTGTTTATCAGCTGTAAGTATTCTGTGGTGGAATTTTTGGGGTCGCTTATGTATACTATGTTATCGTCTACAAATAGGGATAATTTGACGTCTTCATTTCCAATTTGTATCTACTTGATATTTTTTAGTTGTCTTATTGCTCTAGCAAGAACTTCAAGTACTATATTGAAGAGATATGGTGAAAGTGGGCATCCTTGTCTACTCCCTGAGTTTAGAGTAAATGCTTCCAGTTTCTCTCCATTTAATTTAATGTTGGCCACTGGTTTGCTGTATATTGCCTTTATTATTTCTAGGTATGGTCCTTGTATGCCCGTTTTCACTCAGAACTTTTAGCATGAAGGGGTGTTGGATTTTGTCAAATACTTTCTCATACCACCAGAGCCACTGCAGGCTGAACACTCAATGTGCAACATAAAGACCTCTGTCTTGGGAGCAGTGAAACATCCCAGGCCTTTCCTCATTGCCTGGGAATAGGCTGCACCAGCTTAGAGTGCATCTGGCTATTAGATGCACATTGACCCTGAGAACCCCCTGTGAGCAGCTGGGAAGGACCACAAACAAGGTCCAACAGGTAAGCTTCAGGGGAGCTACAACCCCACCCAACAGCCTGAGGCCTTCCATCCTGCACTGTCATCTATAGGAAGACCAGTTGAATCCCAGGAATCTACAGGAACACATCACCATCACAACCCCTCACCTGAGTCCTCAATTGGGACAAAACAGGAAGGGGTGAGCTCTTGGAGACACACACACTGAGAACTTCCACATAAGGCTCCATACAGCCAGAGGAAAGCAACAGATCACCAAGCAATTTGACTGCCACACCAAAGGGCCCCCTTTGGATCCATGCCCAGAAGACAACAGAAGCATACAGCTAAGTACATCCAAATGGCTAAAGGTCTGAGAAAAAACAGAATCAACTGAAATCAGGGAGACATAACTCCAACAAAACACAACTATGCTAGTATATCAAGTTGTGACCACCTCACCAACGCTGAAACACATGAAATGAAAACGATGAAAATTCTACATTATGGAAAGTGATAGAGTCCTTTCAAGAAGAATTTAAATCTATGAAGGAATTCAAAGAAGCCAGAATTTCACAAGCAAAAGCAATGGATAACACCATTAGAGAGCTCCAAGCCGAAGTGGCTCAACTTGAACAGGAAAAAGACAGGGCAATGAAAGATTTCCAGGCAAAGACAAGCAAATTGGAGCAGGAAATGTACAAAATGAATAAAATCATTCAAGACATGAAAATGGAAATGGAAACAATAAAGAAAACACAGAATTAAGACTGGAAATAGAGAATCAAGGAAAGAGAACAGGAACTACAGATATGAGTATCAAAAATAGGATACAAGAGATTGGAAGACAGGATCTCAGGCATGGAAGATTCGATGGAAGAAATCAGTACAACATCCAAAGAAAATGAGAAAGGTAAAAAATTTCTCACCCACAACACCCAAGAAATCAAGGACTCAGTGAAAAGATGGAACCTAAGAATTACAGGCATAGAGGAAAGAGAACACTTCTCTTTAAAAATAATCTTCATTTTGAAAATGAAATCTTGAATATACTGACTTGATAGAGATATATCTTAAAATGTATTCAAATTGATATAAAATTTCCTCAAATATGTCTATGTCAGTACCTACAATACTTACAAGGTCAATGTGCAATTAACTGTAATATTCATATGAAAAATACTTTTTAATTATATTCTACTATACTTATATATTGTAATCACACACACACACACACACACGTATATATATATAAAATCAATCACATACCTATTTTTTTGTTCTTCTTTAGTGTTCCTTTGAAGTAGGGACCATCTACATCTACTGTGTTTAACCCTGTGCATTGATCTCTATCATAGCAAAAATGATATGTGCTACACTATTTTGAAGAGATTGTATTATATGGGAACAGACGCATGGAAAAAGATGATAGTAACATCACCCTAATGAGGTATTTATAAGGACTTTGACAAGTACAAATGTTTAATACATGATTATAATTATTTCTCAATACTGAGCAGAAACAGAGACCTGTTTTATTTCCCATAAAGTACCCATAGTCCAAATCATCCACACTATTTTTGCTAGGCTTTGCTTTAGGATGTTCATGGCTTAGTGAGGTGGCAAACAAGGTGATAAAGTATGAAGGAAGATAACTTGTACATGGAAAGATGGAGGAGATTGGCAGGGGAGAGACTTAAAGCAAATAGTATCAATAAACAGGATGTCTCCAACTCATGGAAAAAGTGAGTTTCAGGATAGTCAGGGATATTATACTGAGAAACTTTCCCTTACAAATAACAAAAAAAAAGAAAGAAAGAAAGAAAGAAAGAAAGAAAGAAAGAAAGAAAGAAAGAAAGAAAAAAGAAAAGAAAAAAAAAGAAATGGAAAAACTTGTAACTATAGAGTTTGTACAGAGCATATAAACTCTTTGGCTGATGCAATATATGTATTGCATTTTCGTTCTGTTAAAATATAAAATGACATGAAAAGTATGACAGGCTAAAATGCTGTCATGTCATTATGGCTCAAATAAATTTGGTTGAAGTAGACCTTAATAATCCCTGGGATATATAGAGCAAGTAAATATTTTATTTTTTTGGTGGGTATTTAGTTCATCAAGAGGAGTCATTTATCTTTTAATCCAGAATGAAGAGAAATTATTCAGAGTACTTTTTTAGAGCATGGAGGACATTTTAATCCCTAAAATCTAAATTTGAGTATATGAGAAATTCACACACACACCACTTTCTAGTCATGTCATCAGAACCAGAGCGAAGTTCTTAGAAGATGCAAAAGCCAACACTCCAAGGCTGCAGCCTAGATAGAAAAGAATGGTAATAAACAAGAAGTATGTGTGTCTGCAGAAGAAAACGTGAGAAACAGAAAAGTGCATCAGGGTGCAAACATCAAAAGAGAAGAGATTCTCAAATGAATCCATAAGTAATTCCAAAGTCTGAGAAGCTGATATCCATAGTGCATCATCTTCATTGCATCATCTTAGACTAGACAAAGGCTGCACAGAAAAGGAATGAATTGTTTTTGTCCTTGAATAATGATAATGTTATTGATAGAATTAGAGAAAATAAAATTTTCAAGTTACAAAGATATATAAAATAGCAAGTCCTGGGTTTATATTAAGGCCAATTTATAATAGCAAATTGATATCCTATAAGACAATGGAAATGAATTTATTGGGTATTAATTTCTATAAAATAATTTCTATTCAATTATTACTCATTGTAAACACTTTATTTTGCATTTTAATAGTGTAGAGTTAATGAGTTTTATATTAATACGATGGCAGAAAGTTAGTAGTTTCTGATAAAGTTACTTGCAAACTTGTTTAAAACATATATTTTCATTTAGTTTATTTACTCAGTATTCCAATAATAACTACAAACAATGTGTATAACTTATTTTAATTCTCAGTAGTGTTCAGTACTGTTGTAAAGTTATTTTGCTGTGATTTGATATCTTCTGACATTCAATACTGTTTGAATCATTGTAATAGTAGACCCACACCTGGTGATATGTTTCAGAAAACTAAACAACACTTTATTATTAACACATGACAGATTTTGTTTGTATCTTTGTCTCTTCCTCCTTTCATTAGCTGGAAGACTTGATTCCATCTGGAACTGAAAATCAGACTATATCTGGATATACATAGAAGTATTAGGACTGCCTTCCCTGTCATGAACAACACTGTGGTTTTGTGAATTACACCCTCTGGATCTTATGGGGAACTTGAAAAGGTTTTATTTTTCAAATTTATTACTTTCCTCCACACAACTTTTCAAAAATATAAGCTCCAATGTATTTCTAATCAGATCTAAACACAGCATAAGTAATTAGGCCTGGCTTCACGGTGTTGTACTTGGCCAGTGAAAGTAAGAGTGGACACACAGCTGCTACAGAGAAAGAGTTATCCCATGTAGACATCAGGAGAGGTGACAACTTCCTGAACAGAACAACAGCTCAGGATCTAAGACCAACAATCAATAAATGGGACCTCATGAAATGGAAAAGCATCTGTAAGGCAAAGGACACTGTCATTCGAACAAAATAGCAGCCTACAGATTGGGAAAAGATCTTCACCAACCCCACATCTGACAGAAGGCTAATATCCAAAATTTACAAAGAACTCGAGAAATTAAATGTCAAGAAACCAAATAATCCAACCAAAAAATGGGGAACAGAGCTAAACAGAGAATTCACAAAGGAGGAATCCCTAATGGCTGAGAGACACTTGCAGAAATGCTCAGCATCCTTAATCATCAGAGAAATGGAACTCAAGACAACTCTGAGATTCCATTTCACACTTATCAGAATGACTAAGATCAAAAACTCAAATAACAGCACATGCTGACGAGGTTGTGGAGACAGGGGAACACTTCTCCATTGCTGGTGGGAGTGCAAGCTGATACAACTACTGTGGAAATCAGTCTGGCAATATCTTAGAAAATTTGGAATAGCTCTACCTCAAGACCCAGGCATACCACTTCTGTGTATACATCCAAATTATTCCCCACCAAACCACATGGATGTCTCCTCATCTATTTTCATAGCAGCTTTATTTGTAATAGCTAGAAACTAGAAACAACTCAGATATCCCTCAACCGAGGAACGGATAAAAAAGAAACAAAACTGTGGTACAGCTACACAATGGAATACTACTCAGCCATCAGAAAGAACGAATTCATTTAATTTGCAGCAAAATGGATGGAACTAGAGAAGCTCATCCTGAGTGAGCTAACCCAGACTCAGAAGGATGCACATGGCATATTCACTTATAATCAGATTTTAGCCATATAGTACAGGATAACTATACTACAACCAATGAAACAAAGGGAACATGAACATAGACTTTGTTAGCTGTCAATGAGATACTTTGCCCTAGTGGTGCTACCTTGTAGGCCCCCAGGGTATGAGGAGGCTCTTAGGCCTCATATGACTACTGAAATGGGGTAGGGGACTGTTATATAGGGCCATTCCACTCCAGAGGAGTGGGATGGAAGGGATAGTGGGTAGAATGTGGGAGGGCAGGACTGGGAGGGATTGAAAGAGGGTACTGTGATGGAGATGTAATCTGAGTAATAAATAAACATTAAAAAAAAGAAAAAGAAAAGAAAACCACATACTCTGTAGACCAGACTGGCCTCTAACTCACAGAGATCTGCCTGCCTCTTAATCCAAAGGGCTGGGATTATGGCGTGTACCACTATCACCTGGCCACAGTAAGAGAAAGAGTATCAACTAACCTAGGCCCATAGGGGCTTACAGAGACTGAAGCACCATCAAATAGCAGGCTTGAACTGGACCTAGGCCCTCTACACATATGTAACCAATGGGCAACTTGGTCATAATGAGGTCCCCAGCAAGTGGTGGGGGGACTGTCTCTGACATAGACTTTGAGAAACTCTCTCTAATGGGGCTGAGGTGCCTGGCCTTAATGGAAGAGGATGTGCTTAGTCCTGATGCTACTCATTTTTCTGGGTTGGGATGTGATGGTAAGGGTTGCTTCCTTTTCTGAGTAAGACATTTCATGTTCAATTGATTATGTGTTTGGCTTGGAATAAAGTAAAATAATGCCAAGTTATTCTATTTCTAAGACTCTTAGAGTATCAACAAAATTTAAAACTGTTGTGTATAGTGTTTACATAAGGATTTTCTAGGACAAATTTTTAATTGTGCTTAAATAGAACAATTGCTACATTAAATGATTTCTCTGAAGATTCAAATATTTAGACAAAGAATGGTTTAGTTCTACTTTTCCAATAGATGGTTAGTGATTGTTAAAAATGACTTTTTGTTTAACTTTTCCATTTAGTAAAACAAATTATATTTTCAGATTCACATAAAAATGAAATGATTCCTTTTGTCAGATTTGCATAAAACAAATAAAATATTACTTCATACCTATTACCATTTTAAAAGCCCAACACCTGATCAAGATCAAATGCTTACCAGAATATGCAGTTGCTGGTAGACAAAAAAAATGCTTTGGAAATATTTGACAATGAAAATGAAGAAAGTTGCTATCTACTCTATAGCTTATGCTCTTAAATAGATGCATAAGCTTCCCAAACAGCAATATATCACATAATAAAATTAAAATTTTTTTCAGTTGAAGAAAGTAAGTTGAAAAATTGCCACTGTCCTAAAATTATCAAGCATTATGTCTCTTCAACTTTCCTAATCCCCAACAATTGGAAATCATTTTACCCTCCCTCGTTTTGACCATTCTAGCTGTCTCAAAGGAGAAATCATTAACATTTAGCCATTTCACATTGGTTTCTTCTTTTTAATGTACACATGTACCATTTTTTTATAGCCTGTAACTCAGTCCTTCTAATGCTGAATAATATTATGTGCTCTGTTTTGCCATAGTTTATGTATAAGTTCTTTCACTGAAGAATAATGTAGTTGTTCCTAAGATTTGGAATAAATTCTGAGTAAAATGTGTAACATTTGTGTGGGGTATGTAATGCAGATGTATTTTTTTTGAGAATTATAAAGCTTAGTCTACATTCCCATATGTATTTGGCACCTGACTTTAACATTCTACTATCCAACCATCTCCATGAGTTTAAAGTTCTATATCCAACTCAGCTTCCATCCTAACTTACATCACAATTTTAAAAACATCTTCTTAGAATCAGAACGCCCTCTGAATTCCTAAACAACTCAAAATTTATTTAACTATGATGCTCTAGATATCTAGTCTTCAACCATATGAGAGACCTGAGAGGGATAAATATATCTGATTATACAGGAAGTGTAGGGACAGCAGCTTCCAAAACTAAGAAATGACATACCAGTGGCTGCCTGGACACTTCCCAATTTCTCTCCATACATTACAGCATCAATCTTCAGCTGTTTAGCCCCATTTCTATGACAGACATTGATTATAAAGCAGTAATTATGAAGGACTTGCCTACCCTGTCTTGGCAGAGCTAAGCTGTTGACTTACCTGCTTCCAAGTTTTGTCCTTTTCGGACAGCATTCTGTCAACAGTTGAAGCAAGGGATTTTTCTTGCCAAGTGATAGGCATGCTACTAATTCAACCATCTCCAATTGGAGATTCTTTGATGCTTACCTTCCTCTTGGAGTAGAATACGGGGTGCTGTCAGGAGCTGACATGTCTCAATATCAAAAAAAAAAATCTTAAGTTGAGGAAAACATCTTTTAATGCCATATTCTGCAGATCTCTTCAGGTTTTTAAAGACAACCTATCTCATGAGTAAATATCAAGGAACAGAGTTTCTGTATATTGGACTATGAAAGTCCTTAATTTTGTAAGAAACTGTCAAGTGTTTCTAAAGCATCTTAGTGTTGCTGTTGTTTTTGTTTTGTTATTTTATTTCCACTAGTAGCTGTGTATTCTTGTCATTGTGCTAGGCTTTGACCATTGTAATAGTTATAAAGTAATATTTTATTTCTGTTTTTTTAAATACTTTATTTTTTTTTCTTCAAGTTACATCTCAGTAACAAACCCCTCCCTATTCCCCCTTCCTATCCCGCCCTTCCACCCACTTCCCCCCAGAAGTTTCCCCTTTCAGTCCAACAGATGGTTCCTTCTCTTATAACAGTAAATATTATACAAAACAATAGATATAAATATGCCACATTTATGAGAGTAAATTGGCCCAGTATATGTTCCCAATGTCCAGTTTATACATATTTGGCCCCTGACTTTAACATTCTACTATCTAACCAACTCCATGAGTTTAAAGGTCTATATTTGACTCAACATTCATACTATCTTGCAACACACTTTTAAGAGTATCTTCTTAGATCTATAACACCCTCTTGATTCCTAAACAGTTCAAAATTTAACTATGAGACTCTATATGTCTATTCTTCAACCACCTCAGAGACCTGAGAGGGATAAATATATTTGCTTATATAGGAAGTGCAGGGCCTGCAGCTTCCAAAACTAAGAAAGAACATACCAATGACTGCCTGGACAGTTCCCATTTTCTCTCCATACATTCCAGCATCAATCTTCAGCCTTTGGGTCCTGTTTCTCTGACAGACATTTGTTGTAGAGCAGGGATTATGAAGGACTTACCTACCCTGTCTTGGCAGAGTTAGGCTGTTGACTTCCTTGCTACCAAGTTTTGTCCTTTTTGGACAGCTTATTTTTGTTTTAAATTGTATTTCCCTATTACACAGTGGTGTAACATACTCTGTTTATTTGAATAAGTATTCCAGTTTTATGCTTATTTTTCAATGTATTTTTTATTTTCTTATTTCCAAATTTAAAAGTTCTTTAGAAAATAGTCATTTATGAAATACAAATTTCATCAATGTTCTCTTTGAGTGAATTATCTTCTCATTACCTTTTGTGTCATTCATTGATCACATAATTTTTATTTTATAGATCTATCTTTTAACTTATTTCCTTCATGAGTCTTGTCTTTAATAAAATATAAGATTAGTTTTGATTTTCACACTTTTAAAATGTAGGCCATTTATAGCTTTATAATATACTAAAATGTATCATAAGAACAAAAGTACATTTTATGATGAATATATATGTAGTTTCAAACTATAGTTCCAGAACCAATTATTGAAATTATTTGCATTCTTCATTTAATGGAGTTCACTTTTATGTCAAAGGTGAGGTAAGTATGCTCACATATGCATATTTTGTACTTTGTATTGTTTCAATAATCTTTCACTTTTGGACAATACTATACTTTAATGTATTTATATTTTAACTGGTTAACAATATGTCATTTCACTGAACTTTCTGCAATTCCTAGGTTAGGCTAGCTGTTGTCTGGCCTGCTGCTGGGTATCACAGCCTTTTTTTCATGACCCCTCAATACAGCTCACAGAAATAATGTTTCTTCAGCAATGGTTTTTGACAGATTTTATATAATAAGATTATTATCCTACTTATATACTGATATGAAATAATATATTGTATTTTATTTTTCAGGACTTTGATTCTGTATGATTTTTTTTTAACCTGTAAAGTTGGTAAATGGATTTTTGCTACCCCATCTCTTATTATTTGCATTAGAAATGTAATTTAAGTGTCAGAAATTTGTCAGAAATTTTCTCTTTTTAGGAACAGTGTTTCATAATGCAACATTTAAACATAAGCTAGTTTAGTTTGTCTCTTGCTTCTGGTTTTGTTTTTTTTTTTTCTGGTAGACCAAGCTGAACTCAAATGCACAGAGATCAACCTGCTTCTCTTCCTGAATTCTGGGATTAAAACTGGGTGTTACCTACACTTATAGTATTTTATAAGCACTTAATTTGTTAAAGTCATATATGTGCAATTTTATTGTTAATGTTAATAAGATTCTATTTCAAAATTTCACATTTACCTCTTTTTTATAGTTATGTAGTCAATATTCTACTTTTATATATTAATTACATTTGAAAAGCAATTCCATCACTCTATTGCTATTTATTGGACCCACTTGACTTGTAGATAAATTATGTTAGAAGAGGTTTTCAGTAAATTTGAAAAGGAGTATAAAGATGCTATAAATTTTTGTTTATTTTAAAATAAAATTTTAAATTTCTTCTTTTTCTGTTATATTACTTGACTTTCAAAACTGCACATGGCCTAATCATAAATATGAATGCACTCTCCAAAATACTATGACACATAAAATATTTTTTATTAGTTAGTGTTATATGGGAACTCTCCCTTAGAAGTTCATGTGTTTATATGGCTGGTTGGTTCTTGGATGTTGATGCTTTGGTGATGAACCATTGAGTGAAGGCTGCATGGATGGCAGATGTAGATCCCTGAGAGATGAACTTTGAGGTTTATGGACTGACCTTTGCTTCTAACTACAACATTCTACTTCTTCATTAGGAATGATGGTAATTCATCTTACTACCATAAATTCATCATTCCTTTGCCCCCATGATGGACTTTGCTTTCCATACTGTGAGCCTAAGTAAAGCTTTTATATACTGCTCTTTCTCCAGTTATCTTGTAACAAATGATGAGAGTAAATACCACATGAGCTTATACTTTTATTTAACCGATTTATTGTGCTGAGAATTGAGGTTGAAATTTAGATTTTTTTTCCATTTTTACTTAGGCAACATTGTATCTTCCGAATTCAATTCAGCTAATGTGAATAGTTACCAAGTCTGTCTCCAGATTAGTAGACATTGCGGCCAGCTCAAAATGAGATTACATGGCTATTGACTGGATTTTATAGATGGACTTAGACATCTGTAGTTAAAAGGCTAATGAATAACAGATGGTTTTAGTTTTAAAAGATTCATATTTTGATTTTGATTTTAAACTATCATGTGTAAGCAAGCCATTGCATTTTATATTTTTCAACTAAAATATAAACAAAAGCAGATATTCTGGGTATGGTTTTTGTTGTTTCAATTAACTTTTTAGTTTGTTTCCAAATATATCAGTGTTTCTGGTTGCCAATATTGGGTAACATGTAGCTTATTTTTAAGAAGAAGAGCTAGATTACATGTACATCCCATCTATATCCCACTTTTTATTTCAACTGAAATCTATTTTAGAGAAAACTAAAACAAGTTTTGCAGGAGATGCTGTACCAGTTTGAAATATTTAAAATATTTATTGTGTTTGTATGTGCCATGATAATCTGTACCTTCAAAGTTTAGTGTGTGTGCATGTGCTTGTGTGTGTGTGTGTGTGTGTGTGTGTGTGTGTGTGTGTGTGTTTGTATGTGTGGAGGAGGGAGAGAGAGAGAGGGAGGGAGGGAAAGGGAGAAGGGAAGGAGGGATGGAGGGAGAAAGAGAGAGAGACTTGGGCAGGGAGTTTGGAGCCAAAGGTTGACATTAGATGTCTTTATCACTAACTCTCCATTTTATTATTTGAAGCTTTGCGTATCGCATTGCAATGTGCACTGATGTGCAGAGCTATTTACAAGGGTCCTGGGAACTGGGCTCATGTTCCTCATCCTTTCGTGGCAAGCACTTTACTGACTGAGTCGTCCCCTAGCCCATCCCTCCGGGTTTTATTTTAGATTCAAGTATCTGGATATATTATTTTTGAGGATAACTCTTTGTATGTTTACCCCCATCCTCACCCTTTTGATTGTCATAAGGATTTGCAATTTTATATAATGAGGATTCTGAATGCATAAGTTGGAATGGAGTTATTTCAAAACATTGTTTTGCTGTATTAAAAATAGAGCAAAATCACAGCTCCAATAGCAATGACACTGGCTTCTGGGTTCTGTGTGTCCTATTTCTTTGGCTGTTAGTCTGTTGACAGAAGGTGTTTTTTGATGCCCATTTGTTACAAAAAAAAAGAAAAACAAAACAAAACAACAACAACAAAAAAAAAAAACCACAAAATGCCTAATCTAATCTTTGTCTTGACAGAGGCTCTACTGATTTCAAGGAACTGACACAACAGGTGGAACTGAATTGTGATGGAAGTTTGTATAAATAGTCACGAAATGAAATAAAAATCTGTTTCGCTGACCACCTATCCATACACATTTTATTGGTTTGACAAAAATTTTTAAAATGACTTTTTGTAAAACAGAGGTCGACCTAGATCGCAGCAATTAAGTTGCAAAGTGTGATATACCTAAAGAATATAGAGGGAGTAGAGATAGTGTAGATATTGTCACATGTTTCTCAATGAAAATTGAACCAAATTGCACCCTTACTGCAATTATATACGAAAATGTAATAGCTTAGAATTTGGCAGATTTCTAGAACCAATTTTGCCTTCTAGGAATGCAACTTTGGGAAAATTAGCATGAAAGTTTTCAGTTTTCAGGGTTTTTCTGCTATGTTTTGTACAGAGGTAAAATCCACCTTTCAAGTGATTAACATTGCCAATCAGAATCTAAGATAGTCAGAAAATATTTATTGTTCAAAATAATTTAACCAAAACAAAAATTCCAAAGATTTCCTTTTTAAAATTTTTTCTCCTTATTTGTTGATGCAGTGTCTGAAACAAATATGTTCAGTCAATACTCTGTTAATTGTCATAAACTAAAACCATTTTTCACTAGTATTTACATCATTATTTTATTTGCACCATACTTAGTAACATTTTGGGAAAACATGGAATCATTTGTGTAGAAGCTATGTGAATGATTTTTGGTGACCAATAATTACTATTTGAAGATGAATGATATAACCCATTATGAGTGTGGCAAACTTCTGGTAAAGTCAAGTATATAACAGCTTTTATAACAGGGTGTAGAGGAAACATTCTATTTTATTTTACAAGTGAGGAGAAAAAGAGTCATTAATCTGTAATGAAATGATATAACATTAAAATATATGTGGTTATAATATGGTCTAAATCCTCTGGGCATGGAGTTGATGGAGCATATTCCATTTTGTCTACAATTTGTTTAGTTCACCAAATTTCTTTCTTTTCTATCCAACTGAGTGGAAACAGATAATTTCTATTTTGCACATCTTTATTAATCAAGCAAAGAAAGAGAGCAGATGTCGGAGTCTTTAGTCGTTATAGGGATAAACAGAAGGAGATCTGCAAACTTTAGTCGTGCTGTTTTCAGTTATGCCCATGAGACATCACAGCAGTGATAGAGGTATTGAGGTACAGAATTCTAATGACAGTAGCACTGTTTAAAGGAAAAAGAAATATGTGGTACTTCATTTTTATTGTACATTAATTATACACACAGTCACATACACAGTGCAGCTGGTTGCTGACTAGGAAGCAAAAGACTCGTGCTTCCTTATAATTAATTTAAGTTTGTGGGAAGGTTGAATTGGAAGAGAGATGGATGAGAAGGGTGAGAGAAAAAATATGGGGAGAGACAACTAACACTAATGGCCATTTGAGGGGTCATATTCAAGCCTACTACAGTAAGAGCTTCCTAAAGTATTCATATATTTAAAAAAGCTAAATGGAGTTATTAAATAATGGGGGATACAATATCTCAATAGAAATCTTTTTGCCTCCAGTGCCAGGAATGAGTTATATCTAGTTAAGTCACTGGCCAAAGGGGCACCATGGAAATCCCAAAACATCCCCGGATTTTGCCAAGGCCATTGGTTGCTCTCTACAAACTGATGGAAAGGCCTTATTGCTGAAGACAAATTTATGTATCTCATGTAACACGAAGAAATAGAGCCAGTCCCTAACTAGAGCCTTCACCCCATTGACTAGTATGCATTGTATTAGAAGATATTCTACATACTACCACAAGAGAAAGGTAACCATTAACCCATTTACAAATTATTTCATTTACAATGGTGACCTGACTTCAATATATGCTGGTGCAATAGAGGCACAAATATGGGAGTAACCAACCATTTTCTTACTTGACTTAAAGTTCACCCCATGAGATGGAATCCATCCTCCAACACTACTCAGTTAGCCAAGAACCTGAGACTAGATAGGTCATGGTCCTAGGGGAAAACCAAATACTACTATTCTGCTAAAGAAATGTACCAATAAAAACTTCTAATGTCACTTTGCTATACCCTCAATCTGTACTTCACTGAACTATCATCAGAGAAGCATCCTCTTACAGCAAATGAGAAATGAACCCAGAGATCTACAACCAAATAATGGTCAGAATGAGAGATGTTGAAACACTCAGTGCTAAATAGTATGCCTTTATCAAACACCTCTTCTCAGGACTTAGAGACTTGTGCAGAATAGGAGGCAGAAGGAATTTAAGAATCAGAAGGAATGTATGATTCTAAGAATCATTGTTTTCCAGACACAACAGAACTGATGCACATATGAACTCTCAGAGACTGTGGCAGTAGAAACAGACTGTACTGCTTCATGCAAGATGGGATCCCAGCACTAACATGGGTAAGTAGACACGGTCTCAGACTGCTAACCAAGAATATATCTGCGATAGACATCCACTTGCAAAAGAAAAATTAGTTATTTTTCTAATGGAGTGTCATTGTTCATATTAGTCACACTTATAGTAGGCCCAAGGTAGTAGAGCACCAATAGAAAATGAACTTAATGATATTTTTGTAAACTTTTCATTTCTTATTGCTTTATTTGTGCTTTGTGGATTTTATTTTCTTTTTTCTCTTACTGGCATTTTCCTTGGACAATTTGATTTCTGATTTTGTTTTTTTATGGTGGTGGTGGTGGTGGTGGTGTGTGTGTGTGTTTGTGTGTTTCTTGTATGTTTTCTCTTCTTCTTTTAAAATGCTTGTTGTTTTTTTGTTTGGCTGCCTGTTTTTTTTTTTTATTTGTGTCCATGTTAGAGAGGAAAAAGAGAGAAAGCAAGAAAGAGAGAGAGAGAATCCTAGACTGGTGGGAAGACAGGGAGATTCTGAGGAGATAAGGGAGGGGAAACTGTAATCAGAATATATTGTATAAAATATATTAAAAATAAAAAAGCTTTAATAGGCAGTGCTCTTAACCGCTGAGCCATCTCTCCAGCCCCCAAGATTGATGCTGTAATGTATGGAGAGAAAATGGGAGCTGTCCAGGCAGCTACTGGTATGTCATTTCTTAGTTTGGGAAGCTGCAGCCCTGCACTTCCT
Organism: Lophiomys imhausi; assembly: GCA_907164525.1. Taxonomy (NCBI): domain Eukaryota; kingdom Metazoa; phylum Chordata; class Mammalia; order Rodentia; family Muridae; genus Lophiomys; species Lophiomys imhausi. The sequence continues at coordinate 1,847,316 of CAJQZJ010001085.1, forward strand.
ATATAATCAGATATATTTGTCCCTCTCAGGTCTCTGAGGTGGTTGAAGAATAGATAGCTAGAGTCTCATAGTTAAATTTTGAGTTGTTTGGGAATCAAGAGGGTGTTCTAAGAAGATGCTTTTTAAATTGGGATGAAAGTTGAGTTGGATATAGAACTTTAAACTCATGGAGATAGATCGACAGTAGAATGTTGAAGTCAGGTGCCAAATACATATAGACTGGACATTGGGATTGTATGCCAAGCCATATAACTCTCATAATTTTGGCCTAATTACCTCTGTTGTTTTGTATTGTATTTATTATTATAAGAGTAAGAGCCATTTGTTGGACTGAAAGGGGGAGCTGTTTGGGGGAAAAGATATATCTTAAACTTAAAAAAAAGGAAGGGGATGGGTGGGTTGAGGCGGAAGAGGGTGGGAGGGTGGGACTGGAGGCAGGGTAGGGAGGGGATTTCAATTGAGATGTAACTTGAAGAAATAAAAAATAAAGTAAAAAAAAAAAAAAGAAATGCAAAAAAAAAAAAAGCTTTAATAGTCAAAGGATGAGGAATTTTACTATGCTATTCTGCCTCCTAAAAATGACAGGGAAACTATACTGATGATATCTTGATATTATGGCTGCCCTTACAAGGCCTGAACAATGTCATTACCAATAGATTTGCTAACACAGAAAAGAGAAATTTTACAGGATCAATTTCTAGACTCGAAATTTCTTCTAAGTGAGGGAAATTAGCATATTCCAGGGATGAGACTTCTAATTGATTATCTAAAATAAAGAGTAAGCCCTGAATTCATATTCACATAAGCCACACTAAACTGACTCAGTGGGTTGTATTTATCTTTATAAAAACATATATATATATATGTATATATATGAAAAATACAGCAAAATTCCTCATCCTTTGGCTGTTGCAATTCTTTTCTTTTTAATATATATTTTATACATTTACATATACATATATGTATAATAATAATCGAATAAAAAAGTCTATCAGTTTGGGAGGAAGTAAGGAGGCATACGGGACAGGTTGGAGAATAGAAAAGATGGAGTTATAGAATTTCTTCACCAATCTCTCTAAATGAATACTCTATACAGTATTTATAGCATGAAGTATCAAAGCCAAGACAGGTCCCAAATATTTCTACTACAAATAGTATTACTTCTAATTTAATTTCCACTAGCCTATTGATCTTCATTATTATGGGCTTCAACTTATTTTCCTAAAGCCATATTAATAGAAAATGGGTAGTTAAGGTGTACTATACACATCCACTCTCTGACTCTCACAATATAAAAATCTTAGGAAAAATTTTGAATCAGAAAGTTGTATAATTTTCTGGTAAATTTTACCTCATAGTTGTATGAGGAGACCAAAATTGTACTACAGTAATTTTGAAGAAGTTTGGACCTGAGATACATGTGCCATGAATGAGGCCATTGTCAACAAATAGAAAGGATAAAGATTTAATACCTTTCAATTACCATATAAAATATATGAAATATTTCCAGAAGACTTTCTTTTTCTCTAGAATGTCAATAAATATAATCAATAATATTAGTAGGAAGGTTTTACTTCTTTTCTGGGAACAAAAATGAAAAGTTTTTTTTTTAAACTTGGAAGAGGTACTCAAATATAATAGGCTTTCTGTCACACTCAAATCCCAATAATAACAATAGCTAAAACAATATCAAATGTATTAAATTACTTCTATGTATTGGAAATCCATGTTTTAAATTCACAATTTGCCTCTCAACTCATTTTTTTCAGTTCTTTTTTTTCTTTATTTTTTATTTCTTCAAGTTACATCTCAATTGCAGTCCCCTCCCTATTCCCCCCTCCAGTCCCACCCTCCCAACTTCAAACCCCCATCCTCTTCCCTTTTTTTTAAGTTTAAGGTATATCTTATTTCCCCCTACAGTTTCCCCTTTCAGTCCAACAAATGGCTCTTTCTCTTATGATAATAGATACAATACAAAACAACAGAGGTAATTAGGCCACAGTTATGAGGGTTATATGGCTTAGCATACATTCCCAATGTACAGTCCATATGTATTTGGTACCTGACTTTAACATTCTACTATCTAACCATCTCCATGAGTTTAAAGTTCTATATCTAATTCAACATTCATACTAACTTGCAACAAAATTGTAAAAGCATCTTCTTAGATCTATAACACTCTCTTGACTCCTAAACACCTCAAAATTTAATTATGAGACAATAGCTATCTGTTCTTCAACCTCCTCAGAGACCTGAGAGGGATAAATATATCTGATTTTATAGGAAGTACAGGGCCTGCAGCTTCCCAAACTAAGAAATGACATACCAGTGGCTGCTTGGACAGTTCCTATTTTCTCTCCATACATTACAGCATCAATCTTCAGTCATTTGGTCCCGTTTCTCTGACAGACATTGATTGTAGAGCAGGGATTATGAAGGACTTGCCTACCCTGTCTTGTCAGAGCTAGACTGTCAACTTACCTGCTTCCAAGTTTTGTCCTTTTTGGACAGCATTCTGTCTACAGTTGGAGCAAGGGGCTTTTCCTACCAAGAGATAGGCTTGCCACTAATTCAATCATCTCACACTGGAGATTCTTCGATGCTCATCTTCTACTTGGGGTAGAATAGGGGGTGCTGTCAGGAGTTGATGTGTCTTGATATAAAAAAATCTAAAGTTACAAAAACATCTTTGAATGCCATATTCTGCACATCTCTTGAGGTTTTTGAAGAGGCCCTATCTATCTCTTATATTAGGATAAGTATAGATTCAATGCAATTCCTATCAACTCATTTTTTTAAGGAAAACATTTAATTGGGGCTTGCTTACAGTTCAATGGTTTAGTCCATTATCTTAATGAGGGAAGCCAGGTGGCACAAAGGATAGACTTGGTGCTAGATAGGGAGCTGAGACTTCTACATCTGGATCAGTAGGAAGCAGGAAGGTAAAGAAGCCTTCCAACTTTTGGAAAATTTTAAAGAGGAAACATCTTGAAATATCTGTGCATTATTTAATAGGTATATCAGTATATGTCAGAAAGCTTAAAAGGTAAGATTAGTTCTGTGTTTTGAATATGTGTAGGTTTTCTACACTACGAAGCACAGTTTAATTTATTTGTCACATATAAATTTTTCTTTGAGTGCACTAATAACAGAAAATCATAAAATAAAGCATTACTTATTTCAGAAGGCATGTTAATTTAACAACTTTTGTGAGTGTTGACCAGAGAGAAATATGTAACATGAAGCTACCACAGAATAAGATGAAGAAGAAACATTCTCAACATATATATATCTTATAGTAACAAAAATATTGCTTTGTAATATTTGAGTTAATCATTTTTCATCACTGTGACTAAATGCCTGAAATAAACTACTTAACAGAAGAATAGGCCTGGTGTGTTGCCATATGCCTTTATTCCCAGAACTCAGGAGGTAGAGGCAGGCAGATCTCTATGAGTTCAAGGTCAGCCTGGTCTACAAAGTGAGTCCAGGATAGCCAAGGCTACACAGAGAAATCCTGTCTTAAAAACAAAAACAAAAACAAACAAACAAAACAAAAAACAGACAAAGTATGGATTTTTTAATCTCAATTTTAGAAAAATAAGTCCAGAATCGCAGGCAAGGCATATTCAAACACAACAGGGCACATCATGGCTACCAGAAAGCAGAGAAACAGGGACTCAGAATGATAGCAAGTTATGATATAGTCCCAGGAAGTATTATACTTCTAAACAGTCAATACTGTCTTGCATCACCTCCCAACATGCTATCATATTACAGACTGATCATATAATTAATTCATTCATGATGATAGAGTCCTCATGAAATCATCTCTGGATATAACCTTGTAACTTTTACAGACAGTTCTAAAGTTTGCTTCACTAATCTCTCATATTTTATTAATTTAACCAAATTGAAAATTATAAATAACCATTGCAGTGTGTATAGTCAGAATAACAGTAATGATAGGTAATATTAGAGTATCAAAGAAAACAGAAGTTTGCATAAATACATTTATTTAGTAAGTTCATTAGAACTTCAAATTCTGTGAAAAAGAAATTATTTCTCTACACTTGCATATAATTACACATACAGAAAAAGGGAGCCAGGAGAGGGAGAAGGACAGGGAAAGGAAGAGGAGCAGGAGAGGGAGAGGGATAAGAAGGAGAGGTTGAAGAAAATATTCTTATTTACAAGCTGGCCTTCACATCATTTCAACTTTAGAGATCTACTTTTTAAAAATAATTTTAATCTTATGTGCATTAGTGTTTTGCCTGCATGCACATCTATGTGACAGTGTCAAATATTGGAGTTATAGGCAGGTGTGACCTGTCATGTGGGTGCTGGAAATTTAACCCAGGTTTTCTGGAAGAGCAGTCGCTACTCTTAACCACTGTGCCATCTTTCCAGTTCTGAGATCTACAACTTTTAAAGCTATTCAATATTACTTTATCCTTTGTTGAATTTTTCTATGCTCATATAGCCACAGAGTTATTCAAATAATCCTTAGAATATTAACTCATTTCCTTTCTTTACTGGATTGTACCAATTCCAAATTTGTGCCTCTGAAAGACTTCCACACTTGTGAATTTTACCAACACTGATGTGTGGCTATTAAGTAGAGCAAGAAAAATTATTTGGTTGTGAACCTGTAATCACATCTGATAAGACAGTTTTGCAAGTAAGCGTATGATCATGCAGAGTAGCCAAAACCCTTTAGAATTTGTTTCAAAACATCTTAATGTATAATCTTTATGCTTCTGAGATTGACTTGGAGCACTTATAGAATCCAGGGAACAAGAAAGGGGTCACTGAAAAGGGCAAGTGATCTTAAGCAGGGGTGGTAGGTGGTAACCCATATGAATGGGAAAGCAGAAATATGGAGAGGGAGGTTTTGGTGGAGAGAGAGATGGGACAGTACAGCACAGGAGGATGTGAAAGACAGATAACTAACACTAAAGATGTTTGAAAACAAGTGTATGCAAGCTGCCAAAGGAGGGGACAATCATCTGTACTCCTACCTAGCTGTAAAGTTTATGAATCACAACAACAAAATACCAGCAATGTATCCACAGTTGTGAAATAGTACCACTTTTGTAATGGGGATCACTAAAAGCTGTATAATTGTTGTGAAGATCCTCTTGACAGAAGGAAATTCACATCTTATATAGTTAAACTAGCAAACTATCCATAGCCAGAGAGGTCATATAACCAAGAGAACATACTACTACCAGTTTCCTAAACCAATACAATTTATGTTTCTAAATACCTGTCCTTATACACATAGATAAACATAGCTTTAACCCGCATTAAAAAAGGTTACTTGTGGAACAGATCAAAACTACTGGTTGTAGAACAGATGGAAAGACTGTTGATTTAACTGGAAAGAATAAAGGAATGTGGTCTTCCAGGGCACAGCCAATACATCTGCAATACAGCCCATAAAGTTAAGGCTCAGGGAAAATCACAGACAAATGGCAAGAAATACTTTAAGAGCCAGAGGTCTAGGAAAGGAACTCCTAGATAGTATCTTTCAGACAGGAAGGGGAAAATGCACAAATGAACAAGAACAGCATGACCACATTTGACATGTCAATGTTGAGAGAAGAAATGCTGCATGTTCCCACCCCTACTAAGAGCTACTGATGGCCAATGGTTGCTGAAACAGGGAAAACTCATTGCTTCCCAGGATGCACTCCCACATGGAATGTCCAGTCTCAAGTGGTCAGCCCTGGAGACATGCACATATGATAAAAGCTAAATGGATTCAGTAGGTTACATGTATACATTTGCATAAATACACAAACAAATGCACACAGATGAGTACACACACACACACACACACACACACACACACACATACATACTCACACTCACATTTCCTTCCTATTTGCTAACTTTCTTAGAACCAGATTGTGCTATGTATTCTTCTGAGGGAAAAGTCATTAACAGGTTTACTCATGCTCTTGCATACCTATGAACACCATGAAGTATAAGGAAGACTGACATAGCACGATATGCCCACGGATATGAAAGTGGCATGAATACATGGGGTAAGCACTGTTTCTTGCTTGTATTTAAGGCCCACTCCACAGGAGGAAATGAACAACTGGAAATGTAAACTGGGCCAAGGATCCATGTCTGAATCCCCAGGAATGAGTTTACTATCATTCCACTAAACGACATAAGCTCACCTCTAAAATTTTACCTCTCTTCCTGTAGAACACTGCTGAGGAGAGACCGTGAAGGGTGCTGCTTACTGGTTATATCCCACGGTTTGCTCAGCCTGTTTTCTTTTAAAACCCGGGACTACCACCCCAGAAATGTCACTACCCACCAGAGGCTGGGACCTACCCCCATTGATCACTAACTGAAAAAAAAAAATGTCCTCGACCTGGATCTCATGGAGCCATTCCCTCAACTGAAGTCCTTTCCTCTCTGATGACTCTAGCTTGTGCTGACAAAAACAGACAAACAAACAAAAAACCAGTTAGTACGTAGATAATGTGTCAGTAACTGCTCAACTGCAAAAGGGAAATCTGGAAATCTGTATCACCCCCACACCCCACTTCCAAGGCTAAGGGATCTTCAAGTACAGGGAAACAGATTATAAGGGCAGAAATATGGGAGAACTGGAGTGAAACAATGAAGTCATGAAAAGTACAGTTACACTACTAAACTAGAAAATGTGACATATGATCTGGGAGGGGTTGGAGCAAAAAATAATAATATATTGGCGCTTTTACATTTTGGCACCAAAGTCTTCCAAATTCATACTTCAATTAATTAAAGTATTATATTGTTTGGAAGACTAGTGCTGTGTTCTTATTTATGACAATTTATTAATAATGTTTTCCAGTCAACAACTAGTTCTTCAGTTTAATGACTAAAATATGCAATCTTATGAGCTACATGTTCATAAAACCACTGCAGTTCATAAATTGGGTAGATGTTGAATCATTGTTTTTTTAGCACCTTTTTCAAATTTTCTGTCTAAAACATATTAGCTTCATATACATAAAATGGGTAATATTTTCTCTTTATTCTGTTATAGAATTTGCACAGGATTTGTTTATTTTATCTTTGAGGTTTATATTTTTTATATAAGTAGATGAATTTTCTTGTTCTTAGAAAAACAAAATAAGTTTTCTGTAGCCTGTTCCTGCTACTCATCTAAATAAAAAGTTTGTACTAAATATGACATTCAACTCCTAAAGAACTCATAAGCAGGTAGACTTAGGAGAGATGTCACAATTCACAGAATGTGCAGAGAATTTCCCAGGTTTTTTTTTTTTTAATTAGTTTTGTTGTTGTTCCTTTGTATTTGTTTCCTAATGTACTCGTGTCAACTTTTTTATCTCAAGTTGAGAAGGCTTGTTGCTACAGTGAAGCATGCACACCAATAACTTCAGGGACAAAATGTCCATCTCTCTCCATCTGCAGGGTTGAGAACAGAAAAAAGAGCTGTAAATCTGTTTTTCTATTTTCTGTCTTCTCTTCTCTGTTCTAACTGTAACATCAAGGGACACCCCAGACTTTTAATTTTGGTAAAGTGACAGGCAATTTAAACTCCAAGAGGAAGCTGATCTTAAAAGGAAGTACCTGTCCTGGGAGGCACAGTAGAGCTGAACCTGGTGACAGAGGGTGTGGGTGAGAAGGACTGAAGATATGGACTTGGGGGAGCTGGCCTTGTCAAGTGGTGGAAGGGGGAGGGAGAGAAGCCCTTTCACTCTCCCTTGGCCTTCTGCCCCTTGCCACCTGTAAAAGGCAGGGAGGGAAGGTTGCAAGAGCAGCAGCAGCAGCAGGCAGTTATGAACAGACAGGGAGATGAGAGTGGTTGGGGTGCATAATGTGAAATTCACAAAACAAACAAACAACAAATAAACAAGATAGTCTGAATTAGACTCACCGAGAAATTTTCAATGTATTTCTCTCCTCTTGTGTCAGAGGGTCAGTAGTCTCCATTTTCCATAGAGGCACATTGTAAGAGAAGTTCTAGCCAATTTAAAAATAAGAGAACACAATGCAGAAGTTAAAAATTGTCCTATTACATATATCATAAATCTTTATCTGAAATCTCAAGGAGTCTATGAAAAAATTGTTTCAAATACTGGTTGAGCTAACAATAGTAAGATACCATACAGCATACAAAAATGAATCATATTTTGATATTGTCAGATTATTCATCAATTATATTTATAATAGGATCAAAGAAACATGATGTATCAATTTGCAGGATATTGTGCAAGATTATATCAAAATTTACAAAACAACGATGAGAAGACATTAGAATAAAGACAAAATAAATCATAGTGGTAGGTAAGAAAATCTGATAACTGAAGATGAATCCTGATGTACACAGCAAATGCCACCCTGATAAGAACAGCAGGAGGCCTTTGGAAACAGTAACAAAACAGTTTCAGGTATTTACGGAAATGTAAGTGAATAGAAAAGTAGAAAAAATAATGTAAAAGAACAACATTGAAGTATTCCAACTATGTAATATCAATACTAAACAAAGAAAACAAAAAAAAAAAACAAAACTAAACTAAACTAAACATACCAATAGTCTAGACAGTTTGATCAAGGTGAGAGAATAGAGTTCAAAACAGACTTTTAAATAGGATTGAATATTCATGTTGTTTATACATATACACATACATACGATTTGGATTGTTCGTCAAATCATGGTTGGACAGACTTCCTTAGAATGTTGAACTACTGTGTTTCCTATGTTTGGCCAAATGGCTTAATCTGAATACCGAAGAGTATTTTTAATATTCAGTCAGGAAATTTAAAAGTCTATCTTTGTTTTCAAGTAATGCTTACAAAGCCTCAAATTAACAAGGGGTAGACTCATAGAACACTCCTGACTATTATGAACATAATGCAAGGCAGGGCAGAGCACACCTTGTCTCATGCATACGGTCATCATGGTGATTTGGTATACATAACAGCTTTCCTAAACTTTTATGATTATTTATAAATATCTTCAGTAAAATCCCCAGAATTTATTGTTTAAGCCTTTTAATTTCATTTTTTATCCTGTTGTTTCCCATGGCTGTATGTACTTTCTCAATTGTAACTAACAGTTGATTATCACACACACACACACATCCCTAAGGAAAGAAGTTCTGTTTCAGTTCAAGCAAAGAACTTGCTGTTCTATGAAGGAAGCAGAGGGATGCAATAGTACAATCATTCCTGGGTAAAATATTAGAAGAATCCCAACCCCTTTGGTTACTCAAGTGATTTCCTAGTTTAGCGCCATTGCTCTGTTTGGTGTTCATGGCCATTTCAGAACTTAAGAGAATGGAATTAAAGCAAAGACCACAAAGTTCCTCATTCTTATTAAGATTCAGACTTTTTTTTGCACTTTTAATCAACGCTTCCTGGATTTCAATATCTTTAGTCAATTTATAGAAATCTGATGAATTTAGTTCTGAAACCGTCTGCCCTTGTTTTTCTTGTTTTACTGTGAGAATATGTTTGAAAGCCTCTGGCCCACCATTTTCTTTGATGTCACTCTTTTATCTTTACTGTATTGATCAGGTTTGCTTCCCTGTTTTACTATTTTATTAGCTGTATAATGGAGATTCCAAAAGTTACATTTTAGGCAGTAGATGAATTGAATTCATGCTTAGAATTTCATTTTTATCTCTGGACAATAAAAAGTAACTTGAAGTGCATACTTTGAAGTTTCATTTTTATTTTATTTTTTAATAACTCTGGAGATCAGAGAAGCATATGGATGTTTCTTATCAAGTGTCTGATAAGGAACTGAACATGAACTACATATTTGCTAATATTTCTATCACTTCCCTCCATGTCAGATCTGAAAATTGATGTAGATGTTCATATAAAACTACAGAAAATATGGCAAAGTTCATACTTTTATGTTTCACTGGTGTTAAAGGTACCATATATCTTGTTACTAGAACTCTTTTGGATAGCCAGTTACACATAGTGTGTGTGCTAGTGCTCATAAAATATAAAAGTCTTATTATGAGACATAAAAGTATCTCAGTAGAAATATGCAAATAGTTTATGAGAAATAGACCACTTCAATGGACATTTTAAACTTCTGTTTCAAACATTTACATACCAATATTCACAGATAACTATTGCTCTTTATATAAACCATAATATGTTCACAGTGTTGTCAAATTCCTGGGCAGATGTCAAATGCTCAGAATGGTGGCTAAGGGCTTATGTACAGCTCAGCATATCTCCTTTCTTTTTTATATAACATATTTAAATGATAACATTTATCTTCATATTGTATAGTAGAAAATATATCCCACAATGTAAATTCCCAGCAGAAAATTGTAATACCCCCCAACACACACACACACACACACACACACACACACACACACACACACACACAAACACACACATAACTCTCCAGAAAAATTACTCCGGGTTCAGTCTCATTTTCTCCTTTTCCTGTGCTCCTAAATATAAACAAGTTAATGTTGATGTTTATATCTTTAACTCTGGGGCATACTAGCATGACATTCACTTCTATTCATTTGCTCTTTGAATAATTGCCTATAATGGTTGCTTGTAATTGAAAAAGACACTACTTTATGACAATAAAACTAGAGTGTAAGAACACAACAATTCAAGGTTCCTATCTAGTAAGAGTCTTAGTTAAGACTGCTTTCTAGTTGCCATTTTATAGTAGCTACATAAGATGTGTACCTTTAACAGATTTGTGATCCTATACTTTATATATATTTGCTATTATGAAAGCAAGACAGCAGCATTTAGTTAATACTTAACACAATGTATTGAACTAATTCTCCAGTATGAAAGGATAAGAAGTTTTTAAGATTCAACCTATTTGAAACATCAATAATCTCACCTAGGACCATAATAATAATAATAAAAAAAAACAATCAACCGAACAAACAAACAAACAAACCCAAAAAAATTATGATTTAGAAAACTTTAGAAGAATAGTTGATCAGAGATAAGCTAAAGACACCAAATATTTGAGTCATGGGTCATGTAAATATCAAATTAGTATTTATTTACAAGTGCTATCCCTACTGGCTAACTTTCATTATGCTGGAAGGAACTCTGCATAATATACGAAGATAAAGTTCACCAACAGTCTCACCCATTTGTGAACCTAACAAACTAAAATAATGACTCCCTTGGCAAGATATGTCCATTGGTGCAACAGTCACCTGAATGTTAATGGGAATAATCCCAATAATTTTTTTCTTAGAACTAAAGTATACTCCATAAGATGGAACTTCTAACTGGGACAGTTGGCGGGGCAAAGAACATGTGGTTAGATAGGTAACAGGCCCTACCAGACAGTCTACTACTATTATTCTGCTAGATGGACATGGTATTAAAAATTATTCCTAATTACTTAGTGCAATATACATATATTAATGTATTTCTCAAATCTCAGGAAATCTGCTTCTTCTTGTAGTAGATGCCATTTAACACAGAAACCTTCAACTTGTCACTGTGCAGAGAATAAGGGACTATGGAGTGCTTTTCCCAAAAGGTATGAGAAAATTCCATTATGGCGGAGGGAAGGTGGCACACTGTCCCTACTGACATTTTATTTCCAGTTGATTTTCAATAAATTACTTTCCATAAATTAAACCTGTGTTCTGACAAGGAATGTTTGTCTTCATTATGGAAAGTTCAAAACTGCTTCTTGACTGTTCTCTCTCTCTCCTCTCTCTCTCTCTCTCTCTCTCTCCCTCCCTCTCTCTCTCTCTCTCTCTCTCTCTCTCTCTCTCCCTCCCTCCCTCCCTCCATACTTGTGGTTGAGGATGTGATCTTTTAGCTTCCTGCTACCATATCTTCCTGCTGCCAGGTATAACTTCACTGATCGATTTATCCTTTTGGCATCATAAACTTCCTAAGCCCTTCTTTCTATATGTTGCCTCAGTCATGGTGTTTTATTGAAGGTACAGAAAAGTAATGAAAAGACTTGATCTGAGTAAACAAAAACAATATAGACTATCAGCATGAAATGATACTTAAAATGTGTGCTGATGTTCTGATTTGACTTAGTAATTAGGGAATTAAACCATAAACAACCTGGGAGATGATTCATTTATTAACTAGAAGGTCTCTGAATGTAATTGCTATCTTCTCATTAGTGTTTCCATACCATAGGTGACCTACTTTGTGAAGTTTTGTTCTATAAGAAAGAAGATCTGTGACCAAACGGATGCATGCATCTTGGGAAAGCAAGCTATCTGCTCAAATCCATCATCTTCCTTCCACCCACTAGCCTTTCAAACTAAAATTGAAAGTGTTAGGCAGAGTTAAAGGTCACTGGATTACATGCAACTATTGCCCCTTTACTTTTGTGACTTACTACATTTGTACAGCAAGTGAAGAATCTGGGAACAGATGCAGGTAGAGAAATTTGCTCAGGAGGGCCCTGGCATAGGAACTTTGGACTAGGTTTTCTGTTAAGATATCTCCATAAAGCTGTATAAATAAAATATTTATAGAAAGAGCTAGAATCAGCATCTTGAGTTTTCTTAGGGCTTCACTATGCTACAGTTATATTCAATAAAAATAGTTATTGCCAATACAGGCAGACATCAGCTTTAAAATGTTCGTTTAGTCTGAGAAACCATTGTTACAAAAGCTTGCTTTTAAAGTTAGAGTTCATTGTTCCATAAAACTCCTGGGTAGATTAGTGTTTGGGATGTCAGGCAGCATCCCAAACCTTATTTAAACTCAATATATTTGAGGTACAATGGCAATAGTATTATTTTGGTTATTTATAACAGCTATTCGAAAATGGTTTCTATTTGCAATTGAATTTTGAGTTACATATCAAGAAGCCAGGAACATTGCACAACACTTAGAATTTAATAACAATGAAAGCACTCCACATCAAAATTTGTGTGATATAGCCAAAGGAGTGCTTGGGAAAATGGGAGTCTTGAACACAACTGTCACAAAACAAGAATGAGTGGAAAGAACTGAACTACCACAGCAGGCAGTTGTTGACTCATCAATAATGCATAGCTCCTTCTGTTTTGTGCTGATGAGAATAAGTAAAGAATCTCCAATAAACTAATGAAATACTTGTACAAAGTCCAATTTTCTTTTCAAATGTCCATCCCCACAGACGCATTGGCTAAGAAAATGGGTAACATGTAGATTTACCATATATAACATTTTGAGTTCTGCAGTGTAAGTTGAGTTTGCAAGATTGACTATTAAGCAACATCTTGAAAGATTATAAAGCAAACTTTCAGAAATCCATATAATTATACAATCATATATGTCTAATTTGTCATTATACCTCTGGTTCTCTGAGTTAAGGGAACTGGAATTTGGGATAGTAAAGAAGGATTTTCTTCACAAAAACAAGGTGTACAATTGATCATTGTGTTTTCTATACATGGATTTCATAGCTTCTTAAAATTTAGGGGAGATTTTGAAGATTTTTCAGGATTAAAGAGCCCCTTTTAGATATTATCTAGACAAGTTCATGATAAAAAGAAGGGTTGTAAAGATAACACACATTTCTACCATTTTCCTTTTGAACAACTATTAACATGAAGGATTAACAAAGATCAATTTTGCTTTTTATCTTGTATCCAAATTTCATCCAAATTCACATCTATTGACTCAATAAAGTAATATTCTTCAAGGTTAGAGTTGTATTAATTTAGAATTATTATTTCAGGGATGATGTTAACAGAACTAATGAACATGTCAACAGTAAATTAGAGTACAAAATTAAGTTTCTTTGTAAAATATCATCCATACCCCCTATTTCAGAGAAAATAAAATTGTCAAAAAGGTTTATTTTATCTCAGAAATCTGAAGAACAAGTCATTGGTCTCTTTGTAAGTCACTTCCAGTCCATGTAAGCAACTAACATTATCAGAAGTAGAAAATATTTTTAATGTACATTATTCAATTGGTTTCTAACTCTCAGTCTTGGATTATGTAATTTAATACTATGCATGAAGTGATCAACAACTACTTTGTAGCCCCAAATGCTGTTTTTTAAAAGTATATTGTTTGCTTGCTTCTATTTTGACCTCACATTTGTAAAGAATTTTCATAGAATAGTACTGCTTCCTGAAATGTGAATACCTGCCTTCTGCTCTACTGTCTTCTTAACATTTTCTGGAGTATACTTTTTGGAGGATCTCAGTTGAAGCTTCAGAATGAATGGAAGACTTTAATTCTCTCTGATGCATATTTGTATTGGGGAAAATGTTATTTTTTAAAAGTATTTCTGATGAATTTGACACTGTTTTGAAATATAAAGTGCAAGAAAGAAGAAAGATTTAAGATTAAATTTTGAAAAGATAGTTGTAGAGATCTGTATTATTCAGAACTTGTGGATATACACACAGAGTGCAGGACTCGTGAACTGATGCTGACCTTCCTGATCACTTATACTCAGGCTCTGTTTACTGGGCATAGGGACTTCTGTTTCCCAAATACTACCTAAACACATTTTTTTAATGAAGTGGTATATGAATTTTATGAGATATTGATGTTTAGAACTGTGTTTGGGGAATCTTGGTAATTCAGTTATTATAACCCAGGTTTCTCTATTTAGCACCATAGTAAGATCACGTTAGTAGTACATGATTTCTTGTGTGGTTATTTCTCTGGTCAAAGATAATTTTAATGTAGTTACTAGACTCTAGCTAATGGTGTTTACTAATCTGTTCACTGCAAATGATAGACCAATGGAAATAATGCTGACAGAAAGATATAAGTGCAAATTATGAGAAACCAATGTAGCATAGAACACATCCTCAGCTGTTTTTCTTTTTTCTTAATAGAGGAAGAAAATTCAGTGATACAGAATGAGCCACAGTTGATCTTTGAACATATGAGAGAGTTTAGTTCACCACACATCATGCACATTATATTGGATAACATTCAATGCCACTTCTTGAGGTTGATTAGTATTTACACTTGAATTAGCAATTAGAATTGGAGGGAGAGGCATTGAGTCTGAAACCAGTTATCCAAGGCCTCCTAATAGATAAACCTTGCTGCCGTCCACAAATATTGAACAATAACAAGCATAACATCCAGTGTTGCCCTCCTCTCCAATTAGAATCTTGGCTCTTTTAAGTCTGACTCATTTAAAAAACAAGCTCAAATTGACCAGCTGCACTTTAGATCAGTTCTAATATCACATGAAACGTGGTGTAAGTGCTACCAAACACAGTGGCAAATAAAAGCTTCAGAAGGGAACTGCACATAGTTTTATTTATAAAATTTAAAAAAGGAAGTGAAACTTCACAAATTATATCACTGGGTGGAGTGGGGATATATCCAATTACCATGAAGCAAGGAAAATGCATTTGGATATAGGCAGTGCTGTTTGAGATGTGAAGTCCTTCCAAAATTCATGTGTTGAAAAACAGGGACACAGCTTGAAATAGGATTGAGAGGTTCTTAGATCATTAGGGCATTAATTTCTTTAATGAATTGAGTCATTGATGAGCTCAGCTGAATAATTATGATTATTTTTAAAGAACATGGTTATGGCCGGGCGGTGGTGGCGCACGCCTTTAATCCCAGCACTTGGGAGGCAGAGGCAGGCGGATCTTTGTGAGTTCGAGGCCCGCCTGGTCTACAAAGCGAGTCCAGGACAGCCAGAGATATTCAGAGAAACCCTGTCTTGAAAAAACCAAAAAAAAAAAAAAAAGAACATGGTTATGGTCTTAATTAGAGCTTCGTTTCTATTGATGTGAAAAAATACCATGGACAAAAGCAACACGGAAGGTGTCTTATCTTACAGCTTGTAGTCCATCATCTGGGGAAGTCAGAGTTGGAACTCAATACCGGAACCTGGAGGAAGGAACTGAAGCAGAGACCACAGAGGAACATTTCTTAGTAGTTTTCTTCCCATGGTGTTCTTAGCCTGCTTTTTAAATTATTACTACTATTAATTAATTTATTTATTAAAGTTATATCCTTTTTTATATATTTATATATAAAGTTATATAGCTCCCTCTCCTGCTCACCCTGTCCCACCCTTCCACCCTCTTCCCCCTCTCTCTACTCTCCCTCTTCAGATTAGGGGAGCAACCCCCATATCAACCAACCCAGGTTCACTACATCACATCAGAGCTAAGAGCATCCCTTTGCCCTGAGGCCAGACAAGGCAGCTCATCTAGGGTAAAGTGTTCCATGAGCAGGCAACAGAGTCTGTGTCGGAGACAGCTCTCCCTGCTCAATTTTCTTTGGGATCTGCATGGGGACCAAGTTGCCTATCACCTACATATGTGTAGGGACACCTGTGTGGAGATGACGCTACTCACATTTGGCTGAGCCCTTCCAAATCAATAATTAATCAGGAAACACATGATTGGCTTTCCCACAGCCTTGTTTGATGTGGAACTTTGTAACTTGAGATTTTCTCCTCTCAGATTATGCAAACTCGTATCAAAGTGGCAAGACATATGAATAAACAAAAAAACTAACCAGGGTACAGCATTTGGTTTATTTCTATAATCTTCTACCAAAACCTGGAACCTGTTTTTCACAATGTTAACCTAATAAATCAAATGCTAGATATATAGTCTTGGGTATAGAATTTGCTATCATGTGTCCAAGGGCAAATGTCATGTTAGTCTTTAATGATTCATATTCTGTTGTCTATTTTTCATTCAAATTCCTCCTAATTATGGAAAAACAAGATTGCACTCATGAGGCTGAGGCATGAGAATTAATAAGAATTCTTTATTACCTGTTAGTGGGACACTTTGCCCTAGTGGAGCTGCCATGTATGCACCCAGTGCAAGAGGAAGCTCTTAGCCCTCATATGACTGCTGAACTTGGGGGGGGGGTGATATGTAGGTACACTCCACTCTGGGGGAGTAGGATAGGTGGGAGAGGGTGGGATCAGGAGGGGCAGAGAGAGGGAATTGTGATGGAGATGTAACTTGAAGTAATAAAAAAACCTAGACCAAATTAAAAAAAATATTTAAAATACAGTTAATTTTGGACAACTAAAAAAGAAAAAAAAAGATAAGATTTCTAAAATACATTGTGTTACATAAGGAGTTCTAGGCCAGTCTGTCCTAACAAAAACAAAAGAAAGTTTTCCATCCCTAAATATGTGACCAATTAGATACTCAGTATAATTGCATGACCTTTCCTCTATTTCTAGGTATCAAAACAGAAACTTAAACTCTGTTTAAGTAAAACATGTGCGTTAACTCCCTTTTACATCATGTGTGGTCTACGTGTATCTCTTCTTAGATTGCAATCCCATGCAAAGAACCTCTGCATAACAATAAAAGTTTGAGAAGACATGAAATTTCTGCCTTTGAGGTTATCGAGTCTTTTATGTCAAACATTACACAAGCATCTGACAAAGACACAATGTTTGGTTTAACAGGGAGATAGTAGCCTGCTCTGGCTATCGTTCCATGTTCTCAATGCCCATTTCCTCCTGAGATGTTCTTTTCTTTCTTTTTTTTCTATTTTTTTATTTCTCTCTCTCTTTCTATCTTTTTTCTTCAGTCTAGTACATCTTTTGTCTCTTAATATCATTTTCTTGTTCTCACTTATGTGTTTATTTTATAATGAACTTGCTATTTCCCTGTAATTACTATAATTTCGTAAGAGATTTTTTAGTGTTTATTTATTACTTCAAGTTACATCTTCATCACAGTCCCCTCCCTCTACCCCTCCCCGCCCCACCCTTCCACCATATCCCCCTTCTCCCAGAACTCATAATTCATTTTTTTGAATATTTAGGCCCCAATTATGAACATTATTATGTATAAACATACATTCCCAATGTCCAGCCCATACGTATTAATTTTCTGTTATCTATCTCCATGAGTTTAAAGTTCTATACCTAGCTCATTTTCCATCCTAACTTGCATTACCAAGTTCAAAACATCTTCTTAGACCTAGAACATCCTTTTAATTATTAAATAACTTAAAATTTAACTGTGAGACTATAACTATCTAGTCTTAAACCACATCAGAGACCTGAGAAACATAAATATAATATAATAAGTTACTCTGATTAGTAAGAGAGAAAATAAGTAGGAGAGATGTACAAGCATCATAGAAGATAACAATAGCTTTACGTTCTCATTGGAGTTTTACAAGGCAAAAGAAGTAATATCTATCCTTACAAGTCAGGAAGAAAACAAGCTGTACATGTGACTTGCCCATGCTTGATGAAACCCGAACTACTTTTAATTCTTCTGCCATAGTAAGCATGTCAATAACTGCAATATACAAAACAAAGAGTTCAAAATAGACTTGTGAAACAAAGCTTGCCTTCTGCTGAATGTTGTCTCCAACACCTACAATGTGTAGATATATAGCATATGTATTAGAAGCAGAAACATTTTACTGTGCACTCCCATCAACAAAGTGGGGCAATAACTATTATTCCTTCAGCTTGATATAAGGCTCAAAATAAAATGTTTATTATTATGTTTATAATTTGAGGTGTATTTTTTCTCCCCAACAGCTCCCCCATTTAGTCCAATAAAAGGCTCTTTTTCTTATAACAATAAATACAATACAAAACAATAAGAACATTTAGGCCACAATTATGAAAATTATAAGGTATAACCTACATTTCCAATGTCCAGTCCATGCATAATTGGCAACTGATATTAATATTCTATATTCTATCTATCTCAATGAGTTTAAAGTTCTATAATTAACTCAGTTTCCATCCTAACTTGCATTACACCAGAATTTTTTTTAAAAAGCAGATAGGAGGGTGAGGTGGGAGAGGGTAGGAGAGTAGGACCAGGAAGGTAGGAATGAGGGGACTATGATTGTGATATAACTTGAAGAAATAAATAAATGCTTAAAAAGAAGAAGATGCAAGAAGACAGGGAGAAAATGATAATTATTAAACAAATAAAAGTTGTTAACTCAAAAAATTGTTTCTGTTAGTGTCCTAGTAAATGTTTAACAACTGTGTCTGGTTGAAGAAGATGGGAATTACCCATGATTTGTATTGCTTTCTGATTTCTGTAGTGTAAAAATCCCCACTGTACACAATTTCAAGCTCTCATTTCATTATTACATTGAAAGAGCTGCCATTTGATATAATTAGTCTTTATATTCTGACTCCTTAAAATTTTTATTATATTTACTGTGTGTCTTCATGTTCATGTGTGTGTGTGTGTGTGTGTGTGTGTGTGTGTGTGTGTGTGTGTGTGGTATGTGGTGAAGGGGTGTATGTGTGCCATGATATGTGCACAGATGTCAGAGAATAACTTACTGGTGTCAGTTCTCTCTTTCTACTATGTATGACCCAGGGATCAACTCTGGTCCTCAGGTTTGGTGGCAAATATTTTTACCCACTGAGGCATTTTGCTGGTCCCATAATTTTGATCTTAAGAATAAGTTTTTCTTAAGAATTGATTGAAAGAAAAATGAATGCATTTTGAATTTTGCTGAAAATTCTCAATAGGCATAAATAATATCAATAACATATATTACCTTTTTTCAATACAATTTAATTGTATGGATTGTTTAATATATACAATATGGAAAGCAATGTAAAGTAATTTGTTTATATAGTGTAATAAGTAATACATTTAACTAAAATTTTACAGAATTTATTTTCTGTGACACCCATGTTTGATATGAGTCTTGTCATTACTTATTGTATAGTAGTTGTCTCTTGCAAATATAAAAAATCCAGCTCTAACATACCAGTGATACAATATGAGATTTTTATTTTTAAAAAAATATTAAAAAAAAAACAGAAAACGCAAATTGGAGTGGATGGAAAGAAAAAAAGTCTATAGATAAAAGGAGGTCTGTGAAATACTGATGTTTGGAAATGATGTGACTGTTGCATATATGAGCTCAGAGGAACAGAGGTTCCCTGCCCAAGGTCTAGGCAGGCGAAATTAAAGCATGAATGAGGGAATGGCCCTGAGGCTCTATGCCTAACAGAGAAGCTATTGGCAGTTGATGGCTTCTGACAGATGGAAAATCATTCTACTTTATACCTATGGCTAAACAGGTTGCTAATGCCATAGTGGTTAGCCATATGCCCAGGTACATATGCAAAGCAATAATTGTGCCCACAGGTTTATTAATAATAAAAATAAAAATAAAAGGACATGAATCACGCGTCAGAGATGGGGAGGGGAAACTAGAGGAATTTTGAGAGCTATATTTATGAATGAAAATGTTGGAAATGCATTGAATTGAAAATATAGTTTTCTATCCCTGAGCTATGGCAGTGTTAGATACTTGAACAAGCTATGTTACAATAAATAATCTTAGAAGATAGTGCTTGAAAAATGAAATGGCTAAGAGTATTTGTTGCTCTTGCAGGGTCACAAGTTTGATTTTTAGCACCAATATAGGACAACACACAACCACATGTAACTCTCACTTTAGAGGATATGACACAATACTCTATCTTTTTGAGATATTTGCCCATACAGACAATTGCACATGAAATCAAATCCACATACAAACATAAACATAAATAAAATAAAAAGCTTTAAAAGTAACCAATCATCTTATAAGAAAATATTAAAACATAATAGCAGCGACTTAGTAAACAGAAAATATCTAACCAGTGGAAATGTCTGTCTTTAATTCCATGGTTTTTTGTTTGTTTGTTTGTTTGTTTTTGTTTTTTACTTCAATGATGATTATTTTGATATTTGCATTTGTTTTATCTTCCTTCAGCATCTCTAACCACTTCAAGAAATGAGAATAAGGAAGAAGACTGTGTTTAGACATAGGAACTGACTTCTAAAACACTGTGCTTTTGCTGCAGTGTGACACCAATAGACAAGAAATAAGTATTACTTTCCCAAAATCTGGCAGCCGCGGCACAGTCTCAACTAGTCAGTGATTTTGAAATAAAGGCAATTTAGGTTGACTCATTAATTAAAAAAGAAAGAAAGAAAGAAAGAAAGAAAGAAAGAAAGAAAGAAAGAAAGAAAGAAAGAAAGGAAGAAAGAAAGAAAGAAAGAAAAAGGAAACCTATTTTGAGAGCAATTAGCATGAAAAGGAATGCTCTAATGGTCAAGTTACATTCTCTCCCAAAGTTTAATAGTCTTCCATTTCAATGGTTCATTCTATTCTCCTTTTTCAACCATATTTCTTATTTTTAAATAAATTTGCCCATTGGAAGGCTAAGTAATAAAAATGTGCTCAGCAATTTTTTAAAAAACAACTCTCCCCCCCCCCCCCCCCCCATTCCTATGGATTTGAAAGTTAGAGTCCCAAATGAAGTAGCTTTCAGAGTACAGTACAAAACTTGACGCAACTTGTTTATACTAAGTTATAAGTTTTGATTAGACCAACGAATAGGAGGGTAATTTTGTAAGGGGGAAGAAGAAGGGTCAGGCTATAACACACACATAAAAGGTGTTAGAACTATAACACTGAAAGCTTCAGAACTAAGAATGTTCTCTTAAAAGTTCTCCAAAATGGGACCAAGATGGGTTGCTATTACTTTCCTTCATTGATTTTTCAGTGGTAATGTGACATTGAGTAAGATGGCTCTCTGCAGTCGAAACAATCTTCGAAGTCTCTGATTGCTGAAGGTACTGTCTGACAGGGCTCACTCAAAACAGGCAAGGGTCTCCCAGTGAGGAGATCTGGTACCTTGTAAGCATCCAATCCACACTGCCCACTATTTAGCAAAGAACCTAGAGAAGACATTTCAGCTCAACTGTACCTTTCATGGGCAAACTGATAATTTCTTGTTCTTCTAACAGATTGTATCCTATACACTGATGCTGCTTCTTTTTTTAAATCATTTTCTTGCTCCACCAATATTTTCGATCTTTTTCTTCCCCATCTCATCATTAACAAAGCAAATATTATTCACAAGAAGTGTACCTAATTTTTCAAGTCCATTCAGGTATTTTATGAGAGTGATGCACTACCAACTACGCTAAGGAGCCCCCCCACTAAAGTATTTTAAAGCTTCGGTGAATGATTATACTCTGTATTATCAATCATACTCACATGACAAGTTATGGAATGTTTTTACAATGAATAGTAATTTACTAAATGCTTAGCAATGGAATCTGACTTCCTTATCTTATAAAAACTGTGCTTATTTATATGCACATATATCTGTGTGTGTGTGCACATGCACATCAAATGACAACTGAGATAAATAGAACTTTTAAGGCAACTTTCACTGGCTCCCTGATTGTGAAATATTCATGAAATATCATGAATAAATACAGTGTTACAATGTACTAACTACACCTAAGATTTTCAGACAAGAATAGATTCTAAATCACTTTCAAGAATATTCATTTTATGTATATTGTTTGCAAAAAAATAATTCCTAGAATATTAATAAATCTACCAGAAAAAAATAAAATGATTCCTTGATAAATTCACCAGTTTATCTTTAGGTCCCCAAACTGACACAACTGAAAGGATTCCTAAGGTGGAGAGCACCCAAAGTGGATTTTCTGATTGTTTTCTTAACAGTCACTGTGATTCTGAAAAGATCACCCACTGGGCCACCTTCTGAGAATTTTAGAGAGAGAGAGTATTTCTCAAAGAAAGAGTGCCAATGCATTTCATATGTATTAGTGATAATCTTCTGAGAAGAAATAGACTTGGGTTCCTGTGACTGCTGCAATGACAGCGTTTGCTCATAATGCCAGCAGGGGATTAAATGTCACTTACCCCAGGGAAGAACACTCTGTGTATTTCAATATGCAGCACACCATCCAGCAAGGCCTTGAGCAGATGACACACCTCCACAATGCACTCAGTCTCTTGCCCTCTTTTAACACAGACCAATTTCTGACACAGGACAAAGGAGAAAAAGAGTTCTCACAATTTCTTCAATTCTAGAGCTGAGCATATCCACTATTCTGATAAACGTTTGTCAAAAATTATACAGGGTGGAAAATTGCCTCATATTTCTGATATAATACTATTGTAAGAGACATAATTTTACATTTGGATATTTCAAAATAAAGAAATTTTTATGTACTTCAAATATTTTTGTTATTTGCCAGTTCTGGCTATGTTAGTTACTTTGCTTGTCACCATTTCAAAACACTTGGCAAAAGTAATGGAAGGAATTAAGAAATTACTCTAACTCAATTTGAGGATATATATTCCATTTTGATAAGGAAGGCATTATGGTAGGAACAACTCCCTTTGGTGGCAGGAGCTTGAGTGTGGCTTGCTATATCTTGACAGGTTAGGAAGCAGCAAGACAGTGATACAGAACATAAACTCAAGGTTTCATTAATCTCCTAACATAGCATACTTATCTGGGGAACACGTGTTCCTTTTGGGGGTGTTTCACATAAAAAGTATTGAATATGCATTTTATATTTCATTACTTTGTCTAAGGGCACACACTTAATAAGTAATTAAAGAATCTTGTTATTTATGAAGGCTAAAGTTGAACAATTATAACACATGGCCTATGAATGATTACAAATCCGTTTTCAAATGTATTGATTACAATACTAAATTAAAAGTATTTTTCTATTAATGTATTTTAAATATATATATATAATTAAGACACACACACATATATAATATATATATCAAAGTACTCTTTAAAATAAAATATTCAATGAAAAAGAATAAAACAAAGAAAAAGTTTAAAGTATTTGCAAAGTCCTATATTGCAAATGTAAGTGTAATATAGTATGGCAAGCATGCATTTACATTGTAATGGATTTCTTCTCTCTATAGAATCATAGATTAGTATATCTGAGAACCTTGGTTAAAAATCATACACAATTGTTTAAATATATTGTGTGCAATGCATCTTGCTAGTCACTTATTTTCAAATAAATTGCTCTGTGGCAAAGAAATTGCAGTTCAGATAGTAAATTTTTAGATTTGTGTTTCTATAGCACCTAAATTATGCATGTTGTTGTCATCAATATAGTTTACCTTAAAATTATATTTTAGAAATAATGATTATTGAATCATGTCTTTTCAATTTTATTGTGCAAGGAAGCTAACTTCTTAGGAAATTGTTTTAGCAGTAAAAAGGCATTTTGAATTTCAGATGTTTCGTAAGTATTAAGGAGTCAATATTTGTCACATCTTTAAGCTTGTTTCAGATAGTTTAACATGCACAAACCCAACTGCTGAGACAAAGTAGCCAAATGCTTTGCAATAGGTGAGACAACTCAGTATCAACTCTCTCCCCTGAGCTGCAACATACCCAGGTTCAGTAAACATCAAAGAAGAGGGAGTAGAAGGAGTGGGAGAGCTGGAAGTTGGGGAGGAGTAGCATGAATTGCTGTCCTTGGAAAATGACATCAATGCTGTACTTATGAATCCAGAAAAATTGTGGTTACCTGTTCAAGACTTGTACAAGATTAAGTTGGGCCTTCCACGGCCCCACTCAAAACTCATTTTTCCCAAAGGGTGTGGCCACGCATAAGTTGTTGTAAATCACAGGAGGCCTAATACTAATCTTCATATAAACACCACTAATTGGACTTGGTGGATTATGAAAAGAAAACACTATGTGAAGTTGGAAAGCTGATACAGAGGAAGTGTGGCTGGAGAGAGTTGGAAGACGATAGTAAGGGGTGCATATGATCAAGATACATTGACTTTTCATAGTATAAACAAAAGATTTAATTTAATAAATTGAAATACTATGTCTTTTCTTGGGCTCTTTTCCTTCAGTTTTTTTTTTTTTATTAAATACTTTATTTTTTTTCTTCAAGTTACATCTCAGTCACAAAACCTTCCCTATTCCCCCTTCCTGTCCCACCCTTCCACCCTTTTCCCCCCAACAGCTTCCCCTTTCAGTCCAACAAATGGTTCCTTCTCTTATAACAGTAAATACTATACAAAACAGCAGAAATAAATACGCCACATTTATGAGAGTTAAATGGCCCAGTATACCTTCCCAATGTCCAGTTCATACATATTTGGCCCCTGACTTTAACCTTCTACCTTCTAACCATCTCCATGAGTTTAAAGTTCTATAACTGACTTAGCTTTCATACTAACTTGCATCACTATTATAACCATCTTCTTAGATCTAGAACACCCTCTTGATTCCTAAACAACTCAAAATTTAGCTATGAGACTCAAGCTGTCTATTCTTCAACGACCTCAGAGACCTGAGAGGGATAAATATATCTGATTATATAGGAAGTGCAGGGCCTGCAGCTTCCAATACTAAGAAATGACAAACCAGTGACTGCCTGGACAGTTCCCACTTTCTCTCCATACATTCCAGCATCAGTGTTCAGCCTTTTGGTCCTATTTCTCTGACAGACATTTATTGTAGAGCGGGGATTATGAAGGACTTACCTACCCTGTCTTGGTAGAGCTAGGCTGTCGACTTCCCTGCTACCAAGTTTTGTCCTTTTTTGACAGCATTCTGTCTGCAGTTGAAGCAAGGAGTTTTTTCATGCCAACAGATAGGCTTGCCACTAATTCAACCATCTCACACTGGAGATTCTTCGATGCTTATCTTCTACTTGGAATAGAATAGGGAGTGTTGTCAGGAGCTGATATGTCTCAATATCAAAAAAAATCTTAATTTAAGACAACGTCTTTGAATGCCATATTCTGCAGATCTCTTGGGGTTTTTGAAGATGCCCTATCCATCTCTTGTATTTAGATAAGCAAATGTTGCTTGTCTCTTAACAACTTGATTATGGGGTAGCTTAGAGAATATCTGTGATAGATTGTCATAGTAGCTAACAAAGTGATATGCTTGCATGACTAGGTGTTTGTTTTTCTTAACTATCCTAGACAGTTTGAGATGGTTGGTATCAAGAGGCCAGAGCTTCACATTTCATTTTTAAGTATCTCTAGGTACGATACCATTAGGAAGCGTTACCTTTAATTTTGTATCAATATACAAAGATCTATTCAAATGAGGCTAAATATACTCTTAATTTTGTATCAATATACAAAGATCAATGCCTATGTAGCCCAATACAATCTTAATATTACATCCATATACAAGGCTCAATACCATTGTGGCCAACTATAATCTTAATTTTGTATCAATATACAAAGATCAATACCGATGTAGTACAATACAATCTTATTTTTGCACAATAAACAATGGTCAATACCACTTTAGCCAAATATACTACTAATTTTGTATCAATATACAAAGGTATAAGGGCATATTTAATAATCTGTCCCTTCTTCTTGGTCCTTCCTTTGCTATGTCTATGTCTCATTTTTCTCAAGTCTGTGCACTCCTACATAGGAGAGAAAGAAGGATACAGAAAAGGGAAAGAAGGAATACCCTGGGTCTAACTTCCAAAACCCATTAAACAGGACCATTTAACAACTTGTAATCTCTTCCCCTAAATAACAGAGTTTTCAGTTATCCTTCAAATAACCAAAAGGGGAGGGGGCGGAGAAACACCCTCCCCACCCTCTGGGCATGGGATGTCACACTCTTAAAATGACTTCCTGCTGATTTGGGTCGTAGTAAACCTGTTTGCGGCCCAAACAAAACTGGAAAAATGGTTAAAAATGTTAGTAAAATCCTTTTATGTTCAGTCCTTCTGTTCTCAGCTGTTTAGATGTCCTAAGGAGTTTGTAGACAGAAGCTGAACTTCCAGGCTTTACTGAGGTTCTGGCTGGGGCATTGTGTAGAGCTGAACGGTCTTAGCGATATTGAGTTGTTGTGGTTGTAGGCTTTTGATGGAGACAGCTATTGAGGGAGTCTGTCAGGCTGAACCAACTGGGTCACTGGTCTTCTTTGGTGTCTGATTCTGTTTTCTGCTGAGGTTTCCATTGTCCAGTTGTCCCTGGGTTCCTTGAATGGATGCTTTGATTCTCCTGGAAAGATAAGAACAGAGCCCTGCCCTAATCCTAACTCTGGGACAATTACCCTCTTTTTTTTGGGGGGGGGCGGGGCTAGGTAATATTTCTCCTGAAGCAAATTTGTTTTTTTGACAATATATAAAATGTTATCTTTCAATCTGGGTTAAAGAAGAAATTATTTTGTTATTTTGGAGCTAAACCAGCTTTAGTGTATATATTTTGAGATCTCAAAGGACAATTTGTTTGTATTGAGTAGGCCTTTTGTAAGTAGCTTTTAAACTTAGGTCCTTCCAAATCCTATGTGTGTGTCTCTGCATTCTAATTATTGGGATCAGAGACCTGTGGTTCCCATCTGAAGGGATTAAAGATGTGTTCCACCACTCCTGGATCGAAGTTTTTCTCTATTTAGAGTTTGTTTTGTATCAGGCTGACTTTGAGCTCTGAGATCTGTCTGTTTCTGTCTCTAGTGTGTTGGGATTAAGGGTGTACTCTTCTTGAATGATGGGGTTAAGGGTGTGCACCCTCACCACCCTGTTCTGTGTAACTCTAGAATTCATAAGACCACTAACTCTATGGTGCTCCTCCCGTCTCTGCTGAAGTTAAAGGCATGGGTTAACACCACATTTCTCATGTATTTTACCTTAGCTCTAAGTTTTTTCGACATTTGGAGGTTTATAAAACCAGGTTGAACAGCTGAATCCTTTATTTTATTTACAGTGTTTTATCATTGTTACCTGCTTTTTTTAATTAACAAATTTATTTGTTTGTTGCTTCAGATTACATCCTTATCATATTGTCCTCTTTTCCCGCTTCCCAGCCCCACCCTCCCATGCTCTACCCCCTGACCCTTCCATCTTGTTCCTCTGGGGTGGAGTGTCCCTGCATAACAGTCTCTCACCACAGATCAGGAGTCATATGAGGGCCAAGAGCCTCTTCATACACCGGGGGCCTACGAGGCAGTACTGCCAGTGAAAGGTGTCTCCTTGCTATGGGGGGAAAACTAAAAAAAGACCAACAAACACACAAGCCCACAAAAAACAAAGAACAACAACAAAAAAGAGAGGAAAAAGAAAAAGGAAAAGGAAAAAGTAAAAGAAAAAAAAGGAAAAAGAAAAAGAAATGAAAAGAAAAAAGAAATTTATGTCCATGTTCCTTTTGGTGTGTTGGTTGTAGTACAGATATCCTGTATGATATAGCTAAAATCCTACTATAAGTGAATAGATGCCGTGTGCATCCTTCTGAGTCTGGGTTAGCTCACTCAGGATGAGCTTCTCTAGATTCATCCACTTGGTTGCAAATTGCATGATTTCATTGTTTCTGATAGCTAAGTAATATTCCATTGTATAGATGTACCACAGATTTTTAATCCATTCTTCAGTTGAGGGACATCTGGGTTGTTTCCAATTTCTAGCTATTACAAATAAGGCTGCTATGAACATAGATGAGGAGATTTCCCTATGACTCTGTGAGGGGTCCTTTGGGTGTATACACAGAAGTGTTATGGCTGGGTCCTGAGGCAAAGATATTCCAAGATTTCTAAGATATCGCCAGACAGACCTCCATATTGGTTGCACAAGCCTGTACTCCCACCAGCAATGGAGTAGGGTTCCCCTTTCTCCACACCCTCCCCAGCATGTGCTGTCATTTGAACTCTTTATCTTAGCCATTCTGACAGGTGTGAGATGGAATCTCAGGGTCATCTTGAGTTGCATTTCTCTGATGATTAAGGATGTTGAACATTTCTTAAGGTGTCTTTCGGCCATTAGGGATTCCTCCTTTGTGAATTCTCTATTTAGCTCCATCTCCCATTTTTTGATTGGATTATTTGGTTTCTTGGCATTTAGTTTCTTGAGTTCTTTGTAGATTTTAGATAATAGCCCTCTATCAGATGTGGGGTAGGTGAAGATTTTCTCCCAGTCTGTTGGTTGCCGTTTTGTGAGAATGACAGTGTCTTTTGCCTTATAGAAGCTTTTCAGTTTCATGAGGTCCCATTTATTGATTGTTGATCTCAGGTCCTGAGCTGTTGGTGTTCTGTTCAGGAAGTTGTCACCTGTGCCAATGAGTTTGAGGGTTTCTCCTACTTTTTCTTTTAGTATATTTAGTGTGGCCGGCCTTATGTTAAGGTCTTTGATCCACTTGGATTTACGTTTTGTACAAGGTGATAGATATGGGTCTAATTTCATTCCTTTGCAAGTGGACATCCAGTTGGACCAGCACCATTTGTTGAAGATGCTGTCCTTCTTCCATTGTGCCGTTTTGGCTTCTTGTCAAAGATTAGTTGGCCATAGCTGTGTGAGTCCATGTTTGGGTCTTCAATTCGATTCCACTGATCCACTGGTCTGTTTCTATACCAGTACCATGCTGTTTTTATTACTATTGCTCTGTAGTACAGCTTGAAATCTGGGATGGTGATACCTCCAGATGCTTTTTTATTGTACAGGATTGATTTAGGTATTCTGGGCTTTTTTTTTTGTTCCATATTAAGTTGAGAAAAGCTTTTTCCAGGTCTATAAAGAATTGTGTTGGTATTTTGATAGGAATTGCATTGAATCTATATATTGCTTTTGGTAGGATAGCCATTTTTATTATGTTGATCTTACCTATCCATGAGCATGGGAGATCTTTCCATCTTCTAAAGGCCTCTTCCATTTCTTTCTTCAGGGGCTTGAAGTTCTTGTTGTATAGGTCCTTTACTTGCTTGGTTAGAGTTACCCCCAGGTATTTTATATTGTTTGTGGCTATTGTGAAGGGGGTTGTTTCCCTTATTTCTTTCTCAGTATATTTGTTTGTTGTATAAAGAAGGGATTTTGATTTTTTTTTATTTAATTTTGTATCCAGTCACATTGCTGAAGTTGTTTATCAGCTGTAAGAGTTCTTTGGTGGAGTTTTTGGGGTTGCTTATGTATACTAACATATCATCTGTGAATAGGGATAATTTGACTTCTTCATTTCCAATATTTATCCCTTTGATCTGCTTTAGTTGTCTTATTGCTGTAGCAAGGACTTCAAGTACTATATTGAAGAGATATGGTGAAAGTGGACTTCCTTGTCTTGTCCCTGAGTTTAGAGGAAATGCTTCAACCTTCTCTCCATTTAATTTGATGTTGGCCACTGGCTTGCTGTATATTGCCTTTATTATTTCTAGGTATGGTCCTTGTATGCCCGTTCTCTAGAACTTTTAGCATGAAGGGGTGTTGGATTTTGTCAAATGCTTTTTCTGCATCTAGCGAGATTATCATGTGGTTTTTATCTTTCATCTTGTTTATATGGTGAATTACATTGATAGACTTTCGTATATTGAAACATCCCTGCATTCCTGGGATGAAGCACACGTGATCATGGTGTATGATACTTTTGATGTGTTCTTAAATTCGGTTTGCTAGTATTTTATTAAGTATTTTTACATCTATGTTCATGAGGGAGATTGGTCTGAAGTTCTCTTTCTTTGTTGGGTCTTTGTGTGGTTTAGGAATCAGAATGACAGTGGCCTCATAGAATGAGTTTGGCAGTGTTCTTTCTGTTTCTATGTGGTGGAAGAGTTTGAAGAGTAATAGTGTTAGTTCCTCTTTGAAGGTTCGGTAGAATTCCGTGCTAAAGCCATCTGGCCCTGGGGTTTTTTTGGTTGGGAGACTATTAATGACTGTTTCTATTTCCTTAGTGGTTATTGGGCTGTTTAAGCTGTTAATCTGATTTTGATTTAGTTTTGGTAGGTGGAATCTATCGAGGAAATTGTCCATTTCGCTTAGGTTTTCAAATTTGGTGGAATATAGATTTTAAAAGTAGAACCCGAATATTTTCTGGATCTCCTCAATGTCTGTTGTTATTTCTACCTTTTCGTTTCTGATTTTGTTGATTTGGGTTCTTTCCCTTTGCCTTTTATTTAATTTGGCTGGGGTCTGTCTATTTTGTTGATTTTCTCGAAGAACCAACTCTTGGTTTCATTGATTCTTTGTATAGTTCTTTTTGAATCTAAGTTGTTGATTTCAGCCCTAATTTTGATGATTTCCTGCCTTCTGCTCCTCTTGGGAGTATTTGCTTCTTTTTTTTTTACAATTCACCCAGCTTAGCTGTTAATTCACTAATATGAGCTGTCACAATTTTCTTTTTGAAAGCACTTAGTGCTATGAACTTTCCTCGTAGCACAGCTTTCATTGTATCCCATAGGTTTGGGTATGTTGTGTCTTCATTGTCATTGGATTTTAAGAAGTCTTTGATTCCCTTCTTTATTTCTTCCCTGACCCAGTGGTCATCCAGTAAGGAGCTGTTCATTTTCCATGTGTGTGTAGGCTTTCTGTTGATTCTTTTGCTGTTGAAGACCAGCTTTATTCCGTGGTGGTCTGATAAGATACAAGGTGTTATTTCAATTTTCTTGTATCAATTGAGACTATCTTTGTGTCCAACTATGTGGTCGATTTTGGAGAAGGTTCTGTGAGGTGCTGAGAAAAAAGTGTATTCCTTTGTGTTTGGGTGAAACGTTCTGTAGATATCTGTTAGGTCCATTTGTTTCATGATCTCTGTTAGACTCAATATTTCTCTGTTTGGCCTCAATCTTGATAATATGTCCTTTGTTGTGAGTGGGGTGTTGAAGTCTCTCACTACTAATGTGTTGTGATCATCGTGCGATTTAAGTTTTAGTAGTGTTTCTTTTACAAAAGTAGGTGCCTTTATTTTTGGGGCAAAGATGTTCAGTACTGAGATTTCCTCTTGACGAATACTCCCTTTAATGAGTATATAATGCCCTTCTTTGTCTTTTTTCATTAAATTCAGTTGGAAGTCTGTTTTGTTTGATATTAGGATGGCTACTCCAGTTTGCTTCCTGGGTCCATTTGCTTGGAAAACCTTTTCCCAGCCCTTTACTCTGAGGTAGTGTCTATCTTTGGTAGTGAGATGTGTTTATTATATGCAGCAAAAGAACGGGTCTTGCTTGCGGATCCACTCTGTAAACCCGTGTCTTTTTATTGGGGAGTTGAGTCCATTGATGTTGATGGATATTAGTGACCTGGGGTTGTTATTTCCCATTAGTTTGGTATAGGTGATGGTCCTGTGCCTCTTTTGTTTTAGTTGCTGAGGGGTTTTCTATTCCGTTTGTTTTCTTGGGTGAAGTTTTCTTCTCTGGGTTGGAATTTTCCTTCTAGGATTTTCTGTAGGGCTGGGTTTGTGGTTAGATATTGTTTAAATTTGATTTTGTCGTGGAATATCTTGTTTTCTCCATCTATGTTGATAGAGAGTTTTGCTGGGTATAGTAGTCTGGCTGGACACCTATGATCTCTCAGGACTTGTAGGATATCTGTCCAGGCCCTTCTAGCTTTTAAAGTTTCTGAGGAGAAGTCAGGTGTAATTCTGATGGTTCTGCCATTGTATGTGACTTGACCTTTTTCTCTTACAGCTTTTAATATTTCAGCTCTACGTTTGATGATTTCCAAGTTATAGTTATCTACACAAATAATAATAGTGATAGCATCACTGGAAACCACAACTGAAAGCCACTTACTACATCTTGATTTTGTTTGATTTGTATGTCAACAATTAAGTACACACAGAAAAGGAGAAATGAATGCTAGTTTTGAAAACCCCAATGTGTAAGGCTGGAAGAATAGCTCTGATGAGTGTGGTAAGGGCACTTGCTCTTAGACAGGATAAATTCAGTTCCTATCTCCCACACTGTGGGTTACAACCCTCAGTAGCATCCTTTCGAGGGAACCCAAGACAATCTTTTGACACTGGTCCCTGTAGGCACAGCACTTATTTGGTCCACAGACATATAAGCATGGAAAACACTCCTATATATAACATAAAAATAAATAAATCTTTTAAAAATTCCTTTTAAAATGCCAATATATCTGATTGAAGAAGGTACAGTGGGCTTCAAATATTTATGAACAGGTTTAAAACCAGGCTCTAAGATTTGTAAGTTTTAAAAGTAACAAGTTTAGTTGTTTGCCTGAGCTTTCGGTATCACAAGTAATTGAAACTAATCCTACCCTTGTATAATTGTTACCTTTTATGTTAAGTGTTCAGGTGACTTAATACTCAGTCACCATGAGAATTATTCTTAGAAAGTACCAGTTATCATGGCAGAAAAAACATTTGTTATCAATTAAATATAGATAGTTATTTATTTCTTAGTTGTGATAATACAATTAATAATCACTTCTAAATTCTCTTGGGGTGTCGCGTCCCTCTCGACCAGCAAGAACGACACAACTCGCAAAAGCTCTTCTTAAGCAGTTTATTCAGGTCCCTTGAAAACAGTCTTCCAAATTCCCGGGCAGACCCAACCCACAGGCTAAATACTATATGAACAGCCAGTCAAGTAAAGCCACGTGGTGCTATCTTAGAGGCCCACGTATGCAGAAGCAAGCCAGATCAGCGGTTTTAGCCAAATATGGACTTGTTTACCACTGAGAGCGCTCACCATTGGGCTGGTGGAAGGCGGAAACCGGCGCCATCTTTAGGGCGTGGCACGTCGCAGCTCTCTACATTGGGGAGTGGTTTGTTGTAACCAAAAAAGTAGGAAAAGTACAATTTTTGTATTTGGTTAAACATGTAATGCTTTTCAAAGTCCTCAAAGTTATTTAGGACCTGTTATCTCAGCTCTGCGGAGAAGGGGTCAGAATGTGCAAATGGGTATGCATGGTATACACATTTTCACCTCTACTTATATTTCTGCTGTAGAGAGCATCTATTTTTAACACAAGTAATCACAAAGCCAGCATTATACAACCAGAAAACTAAAAAGTAACAGAGGAATCTAGTGTTCCTTCTATGCCTGTGCTATTCTGATCTATGGGCTAGCAATTTACCTGATTCAGTTGATGAAAATACACTATGAATTCACTACATTCCAAGACTAAGTGCATAGTAAAATAAACATGTGGGCAGTACACCTCTCAAAGCATTTTATGACTGAGGGGATGTGAAATCACACACGCCCATTTTATATGTATAAAAAAATGAAGCTCTGCATATTGATTTTGGTAGGATGGCCATTTTTATTATGTTGATACTACATATCCATGAGCATGGGAGATGTTTTCATCTTCTGAAGTCCTCTTCATTTCTTTCTTCAAGGACTTGAATTTCTTGTCATACAGGTCTTTCACTTGCTTGGTTTAATGCAATTCCTACCAAAATACCAACACCATTCTTTACAGAACTGGAAAAAACAATTCTCAACTTCATATGAAATAACCAAAAACCCAGAATAGCTAAATCAATCCTGTAAAAAAAAAAAAAAAATCTGGAGGTATCCTAGATTTCAAGCTATACTACAGAGCAATAGTAATAAAAACAGCATGGTTCTGGTATAGAAACAGACTAACTGATTAATGGAATCCAATTGAAGACCCAAAAATGAACCCACAGACCTACGATCACTTAACTTTTGACAAAGAAGCCAAAACCGTACAAAGGAAAAAGGACAGCATCTTCAACAAATGGTGCTGGTCTAACTGAATTTCCACATGTAGAAGAATGCAATTAGACCCATACTTATCACCTTCCACAAAACGTAAGTCCAAGTGGATCAAAGACCTTGACATAAAGACCGACACACTAAATCTAATAGAAGAAAAAGTGGAGAAAATCATCGAACTCATAGGCACAGGCAAAAATTTCCTGAACAGAACACCAATAGCTCAGGCTCTAAGACCAACAATCAATAAATGGGACCTCATGAAACTTAGCAGCTTCTATACAGCAAAGGACACTGTCACTAGAACAAAACAGCAACCTACAGATAGGGAAAAGATCTTTACCAACCCACATCTGACAGAGGGCCAATATCCATATTTTACAAAGAACACAAAAAGTTAAATACCAAGAAACCAAATAATCCAATCAAAAAATGGCGAAGAAAGCCAAACAGAGAATTCACAAAGGAGGAATCTCTAATGGCTGAGAGACACTTGAAGAAATGCTCAGTATCCTTAAACATCAGAGAAATGGAACTCAAGACGACTCAGAGATTCCATCTCACACCTGTCAGAATGGCTAAGATCAACACTCAAATGACAGGTCATGCTGGCCAGGTTGTAGAGAAAGGGGAACACTCCTCCATTGCCAGTGGGAGTGCAAACTTGTACAACCACTATGGAAATCATACTGGCGATATCTTAGTAAACTTTGACTAATTCTACCTCAAAACCTAGCCATACACATGCTGGGTATACATCCAAATGATTCCTCACCAAACCACAAGGACATATCTTCATCTGTGTTCATAGCAGCCTTATTTGTAATCACTAGAAACTGGAAACATCCCAGATGTCCCTCAACCAATGGAAAAAAAAAAACTGGTACGTCTAAAAAACGGAATACTATTCAGCTATCAGAAACAATGAAATCATGCAATTTGCAGCCAAATATATGGAACTAGAAGAGCTCATCCTGAGTGAGCTTACACAGACTCAGAAAGATGTACATGACATCTATTCACTTATAATTGGATTTTACTCATATAGTACAGGATACCTATACTACAACCAATGAACCAAAAGGAACAGGGACATACACTTTGTTATCTGTTACTGAGATACTTTACCCTAGTGGTGCTTCCATGTAGGCCCCCAGTATATGAGGAAGCTCTTAGCCCTCATAAAACTGCTGAACTGGGGCAGGGGACTGATATGTAAGGACAACCACTCTGGAAGAGTAGGATAGAAGGGATAGGTGGTAGAGGGTTGGAGGGTGAGACTGGGTGGGGTGGAAAGAGGTTCCCTGTGATGGAGATGTAATTTGAAGTAATAAATAAACATCAAAAAAAAAAAAACTAAAAAAATGAAGCTCACAAGTAACACACTGTCAGTGAAAAACTAATAGTATGAAGGAAAGCTACTAGAGAATATTTCAACAGCCTCTTGAATCACATTTGAGACATCTGTAGTAAAATCTTCTGAGTGGAAAAAAGAAAAAGATACTAGAAAAAGAAATGAGCTTCCTTTCTGTGGTGAAATGAAAACTAACAGTATCTGGGTGTGGATTCAAAACCCCATTCCTCTTTGTAAAATAGCTTACTTAAAATTGTCAATCTTTGTATTTTTTATTAATTTTGAGAATGAAGATATTTAAAATAATGTGATGGCCAACTATTGAATTAAACTAAAAAACTGAAAAAATAAAATAAGTTTAAATACAATTTGCATGTAAGAATTAAACTATGATTATGATTTTTTTCAGTTTCATTAATTATGACATTATAGATGAACATATTTGTCAATTGTTGCCTCATTAGTCATTTTTCTTAAAGTAATAGTATCTGTAATTAAAGAGATTGGCCTGAATTGCTATTTTTTACAGCTCTTTCAAAAATAGCTTAAGGTTAAGCAGCATAAGTATGCGATTTTTTAAGTTCTTTCATTTTTAATTCTATTTTTTAAATTGCTGCAAATCATTATTAAGTTTCTGCATTAGAAGTTGGTTAATTCTGTTGTTTATTTCTTGTCAGCAACATATTCTCCAAGATTCTGACTTACTCTTCAAAAGGTGGTAGAAAGACATGCTGGATTTCAGCTCTGAATTTACTAAGCACACACTGGTATCTCTCTCTCTCTCTCTCTCTCTGATTTCATATTAAATGAAAAAAATTTTGTAGATCTAACACACTGTATTATTGGGCAACATATTTGCAGATAGCATGCATAGTACCATACTATTAGAAATCATGTTTTTAGGTGGCCATTAAATGAGAGAAATAATAGAATAAGATTCAAATAGTTCATTATAACTTGAAATGATGCCGCTTATCTATAAGAATCCATTAGCATTTTAACTATTTCAGCCAGGAGAAATTTGGATAAAGAAAAGTATATATGAAGAATGGTGAAAGTGTTAGGGGAAAAAGGGCTGGATATTTCCATGATTTGATATGGCTACTGGGGTACTCTAAATTCAAAGTGATCAGAGTACCAAATTAGAATTTTTAGCCCAATATTCTTCTCTGACTGGAAACGATGTTTCTGGGGTACTGGCCCCACCATAGCATCCTTTGAATATCTAAGCAGAGTGTCAAACATTTGTTAAGGAATTGCATAATGTAGTAAGTGAACACAATGACCACATTAACTGTTCTTGTTCAAGAGTCCAACTTAGGAACACTAAGTTGAGTTGGCTTTTTACATCTATCTTGGGCATCTTTGCCTAGCAACCAAACCAAAATATATAAAGTCACTGTTAATGTAGCCTCATGTTTTCTTAGATGATTTGCCACCTTTCAGTAACCATGACAAAATTCAATATTGGTAGGTAAACAACTTGTGGTAGTTGGAAAGAGATATTTCCACATCTCAGGCACTTGAACAATAGATTAGTGACTCTCTGGGGGGGATTCATAGTTGCAGCCATTTCATATGATCTCTGTTCCTTGTTTGTGGTTGAGATGTGAACACACAGGTTTCAGCATGGGATCTGACTACCATGTCTGTTCATACCACTAAGGATATTAATCCTCTAGAACCTTAAGCCCAAAACCAACCCTTTCTTCTTATTTCTGTCTTGGTCATGATGTTTTATCACAGCTATAGGGAAATAACTAATACACAACTTAAAAAACTAGTTAGTATTGGGGTCATGGTTCCAGGTTTATGTTTTCAGTCATTTGGTTCCATTAGTTTGGCCAACTACTGAATTTGAATATGATTGCAGGAAGTACATGGTAGAGCTTCATATGGGTAGTAAACAGAGAGAGAAAGAGAGAGACATAAAGGTGCACACAATTGCTGACTTTCAGTCACTAGGCCCCAACTCTTAAAGATTGAACCAACTCCTGATAGTGTCACATATTTGTGACAAAGCATTTAGAACAAGGGACTTCAGAAGGCATTTAACACTAAATCATAAAGTCTATTTTTCAAAGATCTTAAATTTTTGTAGTTAGTGTTTGATGGAGAAAACAAGCAGACATATGAGGGCCAAGAGCCTCTTCATTCATTGGGGATCTACAAAGCAGTACCATCAGTGAAAAGGGTCTCGTTGCCCGGGAGAGAGAACTACTAAACAAACAAACCAATAAGCATACAATAGATAAAAAAGACTAAAAAATAGAAAAAATATAACTAATATATAAAAAATAGATAAAGAATAAAAATTAAAAATAAGAAGTCTATGTCCAAGTTCCCTTTGGTGTGTTAGTTGTAATATCGATACCTTCTAATATATAGCTAAAATCCTACTATAAGTGAATAGATGCCATATGTGTCCTTCTGAGTCTGGGTTAGTTCACTCAGAATGAGCTTTTCTAGTTCCATCCATTTGGCTGAAAATTGCATAATTTCATTGTTCCTGATAGCTGAGTAATATTCCAATGTATAGATGTACTACAGTTTTTTGACCCATTCTTCGGTTGAGGGACATCTAGGTTGTTTACAGTTTCTAGCTATTGCAAATAAGGCTGCTATAAACATAGATGAGGAAACTTCCTTATAATTCCATGAAGAGGCATTTGGGTGTATACCCAGAAGTGGTATGGCTGGGTCCTGAGGCAGAGCTATACCAAGTTTTTTAAGATATCGCCATACTGACCTCCATAGTGAGATGAGGGACTGTTATATAAGGACACCCCACCCCAGAGAAATGGGATGGAAGGGTTAGGAGGTAAAGAAAAAAAATGAAATGTGATGTTTCGGGCTTTTACTACTAATTGTCATAAACTGTTTAGGATAATTAAGAAATGCAAACTAATGGTTATGCAAGCCGGTCATTCTGTTAGGTACTATGACAGCCTATTATAGTTACTTCCTAAGCTAATCAGAAATAAACTGGCAAGAGACAAGCAACATCTGCTTACCCTAATATAAGAGACAGATAGGGCCTCTTCAAAAACCTCAAGAGATCTGCAGAATATGGCATTCAAAAATGTTTTCGTAACTTTAGATTTTTTTATACCAAGACATATCAACTCCTGACAGCACCCCCTATTCTCCTCCAAGTAGAAGATGAGCATCGAAGAATCTCCAGTGGGAGATGATTGAATTAGTCGCAAGCCTATCTCTTGGTAGGAAAAGCCCCTTGCCCCAACTGTAGACAGAATGCTGTCCAAAAAGGACAAAACCTGGAAGCAGGTAAGTCGACAGCCTAGCTCTGCCAAGACTGGGTAGGTAAGTCCTTCATAGCCCCTGCTCTACAATCAATGTCTGTCTGAGAAACGGGGCCAAATGACTGAAGATCAATGCTGTAATGTATGGAGAGAAAATGGGAACTGTCCAGGCAGCCACTGGTATGTCATTTCTTAGTTTGGGAAGCTGCAGGCCCTGTACTTCCTATAAAATCAGATATATTTATCCCTCTCAGGTCTCTGAGGTGGTTGAAGAACAGATAGCTAGAGTCTCATAATTTAATTTTGAGTTGTTTAGGAGTCAAGAG
Source organism: Lophiomys imhausi (assembly GCA_907164525.1). NCBI lineage: Eukaryota > Metazoa > Chordata > Mammalia > Rodentia > Muridae > Lophiomys > Lophiomys imhausi. The sequence goes on from CAJQZJ010001085.1 coordinate 1,886,433, forward strand.
AGTGTTATAGATCTAAGAAGATACATTTAAAATTGTGTTGCAAGTTGGTATGAATGTTGAGTCAGGTATAGACCTTTAAACTCACGGAGATGTTTATATAGTAGAATGTTAAAGTCAAGTACCAAATACATAAAGACTGGTCATTGGGAATGTACGTTAAGCCATATAACCCTCATAACTGTGGCCTAATTACCTCTGTTGTACTGTATTGTATTTGTTATTATAAGAGAAAGAGCCATTTGTTGGACTGAAAGGGGAAACTGTAGGGGGAAATAAGATATACCTTAAACTTAAAAGAAAAAAAAAAGGGAAGAGGATGGGGGGTTGAGGGTGGGAGGGTGGGACTGGAGGGGGAATAGGGAGGGGACTGCGATTGAGATGTAAGTTGAAGAAATAAAAATATAAAGGAAAAAAAATACTGAAATACCAAAAAAAAAAACCAAAAACAAACACAAGAGGACATATACAATGCAATTAGCTTGTTACCCCATAGATAGAGGTCAGTGAAGGTTATCTTTTATTAGCTTTATTTTTACTGTAATTTTTAATTACTGAAACAATTCATGGAAAGTAGCTTTTAGTAATTGCTCTTAAAGAGATATCCACACCCCAGAAATATTCAATCCCTCTGGCTAGCCACAAAATGCAAAATCAACCAAAGTAATAGCATCTTTCAATCTAATGTATCAAACCTTCATAGTTTTTTATGTGCAAATTGTCAAATCATAGTCTATAAGCAAGATAATGTAAGATATTCTTTAAACAACAAAGCACAGACTACTCAAAGTAGTTTTTGTTTTTAAGCATTTAGAAACTTTGTTTTTCTTCCACCTTCATTTCCTTTTCTCACATGTATGCAGAGCAGCTCTGGACAACTCTGCGGTGGTTCTCAGTGGCTTTCTGGGAAGTGTAGTCTTTACTAGGAAACCACTGGATAGGCACAGAAAGCACCTGCAATCTTTCAGACAAGTCTGCTACCTCTGACTGAGCATCAATGAACGCAGAAGCTGGTGACATCCATTCATCTGAAATTCTGCATTGGTCATAGCCTTCTCAGCAGCAGCCTGCTCTTCCTTCTCAAACTCTTCTGAGTCTCCGTAGAAGCACACACGGATCATGCGTAACCACCCATGATCCGGGTGCTCATTGGAGATGATGACACATATTTGGAACCCCCCTGAGATAACATCTATCATAATAGACCCCCAGAGTGGGCTCCTTTGTGGTTGAATTGAAGGCCATGTCCACACACATGGACACAAAGGAGAAACTGGGTTTTACAAAGAAATTGTGATCAGATTAACATAAAATGCAACTGTGTTGGGCTTATGGTCAGGAGTGGGATCAACAACCATTACAAAATATGGCTCCCTGAAGGCTGTTGAAGTCTTCAGTGAAGGTCCCCGGCATGGAACAGCCAGCATTTGGAGTGGCCCCAGCAGCAAACATCAACACAACTTGCCAACCAATGTTCTGAAGCAGATGACAGTGGTATCCAAAGTGTTCTCAATTTTCAGCCATGGCTAGAGCTGTGAGATAGAGTCTGTCCATCTTCAGACTTATGATATATACACCATCATTTTTCCTTTTATAGATACACTGCTCCACCTAGAAATCACACTTAGTGGCATCTAACTGGCTTACTGTGGGAGGGACCTGGAGCACATCCTCCTCTGTCATCTGCAGGACATCAACAGCTCTGGACATTTTGTGAGCTTACCTTTAAGTTTTTATGGGAATGAAGAACAAGACCATATGGACCAGTCCTTGGCCAACATAGAAAAAAATCTAAGTGGCTTTACTTACTATTTTTGTGATAGCTAAGAATGCTGAGCATTTTTTTAAAAATTGTTTTTACAACATTTATGTTTCTTCTTTTCTGAGAACCTTCTCATAGACAAAATTGCGAAACAAACAAACAAATATAGAAGCAATTGACAATAAGTGCTGATGTGGATAAGAGGAAAACAGAAAACTCATTTATTTCTATATGGCATGAAAACTGGTACAACCATCAGGGACCTCAGTGTGAAGATTCCTCAAAAAGCTATAAATAGATATACCCAATGAACAACCTATACTTCTGATCTTGTTGCTAAAGGACTGTGTATCCTATTACAGAGACCTCATCCTCACTCATCTTCATCATTGCACTAATTACAGTAGCCAGAAAGTGGAAACAGTACAATCAGAGATCAAGAGATTATTGGATAGTAAAACCATGATAAATATATGGAGTGAAATATTATTCAAATCTAAAGAAAATTAAATATACAGGTAAATGGTTGATCTGGAAGTAATCTGTCTGAGGTAAACTAGACTGAGAGAGGCAAATTTGTTCATTTGCATGAGAATGATTTCCATAGACTAAAATAATTTAATATTTAGTGCCCAGTTGGTAGCTATTTATGAATTATGGATTAGAAGGTGTGCCTTCATTGGTATTGATCTTTGTATATTGATACAAAATTAAGGGTAACGCTTCTTAAAGGTATTGTTTGTAGTAATACTTAAAAATGAAATGTCAAGTTTTGACCTCTCGCTACCAACCGACATAAACTGTTTAGGATAATTAAGAAACGGAAACTAATAGTCATGAAAACGTGTCATTTTGTTAGTTACTATGACAGTCTATCACAGTTATTTTCTAAGCTACTCAGAAATCAAGTTGCTAAGAGACAAGCAATATTTGCTTATCTAAATATAAGAGATAGATAGGGCATCTTCAAAAACCTCAAGAGATCTGCAGAATATGGCATTCAAAGATGTTTTCTTAACTTAAGATTTTTTGATATCGAGACATGTCAGCTCCTGACAGCACCCCCTATATTACTCCAAGTAGAAGATGAGCATCGAAGAATCTCCAGTGGGAGATGATTGAATTGGTGGTAAGCCATTCTCTTGGCAAGAAAAACCACTTGCTTCAACTGTAGACAGACTTCTGTCCAAAAAGGACAAAACTTGGAAGCAGGTAAGTCGACAGCCTAGCTCTGCCAAGACAGGGTAGGTAAGTCCTTCATAATTCCTGCTCTACAACCAATGTCTGTCAGAGAAATGGGGCCAAATGGCTGAAGATTGATGCTGTAATGTATGGAGAGAAAATGGGAACTGTCCAGGCAGCCACTGGTATGTCATTTTTTAGTTTTGGAAGCTGCAGGCCCTGCACTTCCTATATAATCAGATATATTTATCCCTCTCAGGTCTCTGAGGTGGTTGAAGAATAGATAGCTAGAGTCTCATAGTTAAATTTTGAGTTGTTTAGGAATCAAGAGGGTGTTCTGGATCTAAGAAGATATTTTTAAAATTATGAGGCAAGTTAGTATGAAAGCTGAGTTAGATATAGAACTTTAAACTCATGGAGATGGTTAGATAGTAGAATATTAAAGTCAGGTGCCAAATACATATGGACTGGACATTGGGAATGTATGCTAAGCCATATAACTCTTATAATCGTGGCCTATTTATTTCTGTTGTTTTATATTGTATTTATAGTTATAAGAAAAAGAACCATTATTTGGACTGAAAGGGAGAGCTGTTGGGGGGAAAAATAAATACCTTAAACTAAAAAAAAAAAAAAAAAAAGAAGGGAAGAGGATGGTGGGGCTGAGGGGGAGGAGGGTGGTAGGGTGGGACTGGAGGGGGGAGTAGGGAGGGGATTGTGATTGAGATGTAACTTGAAGAAATAAAAAATAAATTATTAAAAAAAAAAGAAGGTGTGCCTTACTGGAGTAGGTGTATCACTGGGAGCAGGTTTTAAGGTTTTAAAAGACTCACACCATTTCAAGTTAGCTCTCTTCTTCCTATTTATAGATGAAGATGTGAATGCTCAGCTGCCTACAACCTTTAAGGCTTTGCCATCATAGAACCATAAGCCAAATAAACTCATTTCTAGAATATACCATAGTTATGTTGGTTATTGAAAGTTAACCAATATGGAATTTGGTACAAAGGAGTATGGTATTGCTGTGAAGAACCCAACCATTTTGCTTTACCCAAGAATATGAAAGGCTTTGGAACTGTGACTAAAAAAGCAGTTAAATAGAGTAAGTAGGAACAAATGGACCATTCTAGTAGGAACCTAGAAGGCAGTTCAGAAAGCCATGCGGACTATGAATGCCAGATTCAATAGGTTACAGAAGGGAACAATATTAACAACTGTAATAGAGATTCTTCTTTTGGAATTTTGGTAAAGAAAGCTGTTGTCCTAAGAATTGCTTGAGGCTGAAGTAAAAAGTACTTGAATTTGTTTGGTAGTGAAGATTCCAAGGTATCCTAGTATTGACTCTGTCAAGTAGTTATTAGTAATCACTTGTATTCAGATGTAAAATGAAAACAAACAAGTCAAGACCCAGCCATATCACTTCTGGGTATCCACCCAAATGATTCCTCATCAAACCACAAGGACATATCCTCATCCATGTTTATAGCAGACTTTTTTGTAATTGCTAGAAACTGGAAACAACCCAGATGTCCCTCAACTGATAAATGGATTAAAAAAAAAATTGTGATAATTTAAACAATGGAATACTACTCGGCTATCAGAAATAAGGAAATCATGCCATTCGCAGCCAATAGATGGAACTAGAAAAGCTCATCCTGAGTGAACTAACCCAGACTCAGAAAGATGCACATGGCATCTACTCACTTATAATTGGATTTTAGCCATTTGGTACAGGATAACTATCCTCCAATCAACAAACCAAAAGGATCAGCAACATAGACTTTGTTACCAATTAATGGGGCAATTTGCCATAGGGGTGTTGTCATGTAGACCCCCAGTGCAAGAGGAAACTTTTAGCCATCATATGATTGCTGAACTGAGAGGAGCTGATACATAGGGACACTCCACATAGGAGGAGTGGGATGGGTTGTAGAAGGATGAGAGGTTGGGAAGGTAGAACCGGGAAGGGTGGAAAGAGGGGAAAAAATGAACAAGAACAACAAAAGCAAAATGTACAGTTTAGAGAGAGAAGGAACACCAGAAATTTTAATGTCAGAGGAAGACTTGTGTGAAAGATAAGGCAATTGAGGTCATGCATGATCTAAGATAGAGTAAAGAGACAGATGACTCAGGGCAAGACTTCATCCAGGTCAGCTTCTGAACTGTGAAAGTAAAATGTCTAAGACATTTTCTGTTCCTAAAAAGCAACAAATCAAAACTACAGAAACTGTGATTCCATGCGAAGCCAAAGCTGCTAGTATCATCCACATGGTGTTTTGGCCTTAGAGGAATGAAAAATATGTATGAAAAGAAATTGTGGAATCTTGCTCCATGGATATGGGGAGCTGTTGAGGCCAAGCATTTGTCAGGGAAGTCCCTGAATGGTGGTCCTGAGGGACAATTGTGTGAAGCTATGACTGTGGACCCTCATTTACACAAGAGACACCAAGAAATTACAGGTGCCAGAACCAAGGGAAATCTGCCAAAGAGAGCAGTACACAGTTACACAGTGAGCAGAACAACCAAAAAAGAGAGCTATAACTAGCAGGTGACAAAGCTGGAAGAGTAAACCCATCTAAGTCCTTTGGCATAGGGTTTGTGCTACAATATTGTGATTTTTTTTTCCTTCTGGGTTTTTTCTTATTTTGTTCCAGTATTTCCTCACTGTGTCCTAACGCTTGACCTTTAGAACAGTAGTGCATGTTGTGTGTGGCATATTCTGTTAGAAGAATGTAATTTACCTTTTTACTTTACAGGCAATTTCAATTAAGAGATTCCCTCGAGTCTCAGAAGATATTTTGAACTTTGGACTTTTAAACATTGTTGAGACTGAAAGAATATTGGGAAATTTAAAGTTGGACTGAAAACAATTTTCATCATACTATTAAGATGGGCCATGTGGTCAGGGAGAGAGATGTAGTGCTTTGGATGAGAGGTCCACCATAAGTCTATGGCATTTGACTAATTTAACAGCTGTTTGGGGAGGACTAGGAGGTATGGCCTTGATGGAGGAGTTATGCTGCTAGGGTCAGTCTTTGGTGTTTCAAAAAAACTCCCTTTGAGTTAGCTCCCTCTGTTTCTTGTCTGAGGGCTGAGATGTGAGCTCTCAGCTGCTGCTCCAGGTATCCGCCACTTGCTACCATATTCCTGCCATCATGAACACTGTGTCTCTCTGTAATTATAAGCCGAGCAGTTCTTTCCTTCAACAAGTTGTCTTGGTCATGGTATTTGTCACATCAGTAGCAAAGTATCTGGGACATGCAAGTTCTTTCTCATATGTGGATGCTAGCTTTGAATCTTTAGATATCTGTGCCGACATTGAAGTACTCATTGAAGTCAGGAAACAAGTGAAGAACGGTGGCAGTGGGATATTCAAGGAAAAATAATAGAAAATGTGAGGCATGAAGGAAGAAAGGGAAATAATGGAACAAAGAGAGTTAAATTGATGGGGTTGGAAAGGTCAGGCAGAGAAGGGAATATTGAGAGAGATAGTTAAGACAAAGACTCATGAAATGGCCACTTGAAAACCTATTGTAGAAACTTCTATACACAGTATATGTATATACATACATGTATACATACATACACACATACATACATGCATACATACATGCATGTATGTTAAAAATGCAGTTACATTATTGTTGAAGTTTGAATTAAGGTTATGGGAGGATATAATAAGTAAGTGGCATGTGTATGGGGACATCCAATACTGAGATTTCTCAGAAAGGGAATGAGGAATGACAACAAACATTGGATAGAAAAAGAAAATGCATGCAGCCTTCCTCAGTTATCAGAGAATAGTTAGATTCCCGAGCCTCAAATGCTTTTTGACGACAAGTAGCACTTTCATATTTCATGTAACCTTAAACATACATGCCTATGAAGCAGGCTTCTCTGCTGAAATGTAAACTTATAACTTTTATCAAAGGAACTTTATTAATAAAAATGAGGCTGGTTGTACAGTTTAAATTTTTGGGCTCATTTGCCTTGGTTTCCACTTTCAGATCTTAGGGATCAATGAGCACATGTGACTTGCTTGTTCTCTCATACCCTGACATTGGGAAAGGGCTAAAATTTCTTTCCCAGACAACATAATCTCTAAAATATTGCAAAAATATAGGTATGAATTACCTCTCTATGTTCTGCGGTGTCTTAGTGCACTCCAAACATTTCAGGCTATTGGTCACATTTCTGAAAATGTCATGGTAGGAGTCTATTAGTAAAGACATCACACATGTGAGTGAAAGGACATAAAAAATCAAGCTAGAACTCACCTGAAAGCCTCACTCAACACTACTGCCTACCTTCCAGTGATAGACAGGGTCACATATGCTACTAGACTGGAACAGCTGTGAACTCTGCAAGCTACAATAACAACCTCCGTAGCAAAGTAAATCCTCCAGTGCAATAAACAACGTGAATACTAAGGGGACAGCTCAGTATTTTCTGCTTGGGTTTAAAGCCTGATCCATTAGATGAAGCTCATGCTTTGTATCGTTAAGTGGCCCAAGAAACCATGCTGAATAGACTACAGACCACTGAAGAGCTTTTACACTTATTACCCTGCCAAATGGAAGCTCTAAGAAGCCTCCTTTTTTTTTTTTTTTCAAATATATCGCAATTAATGCAGTGACTCACATTTGGACAAGACACAGGGAATAAAAGGCTGTGAATTGTTCAGCTTTAAATTAAAGATCTATATCACACCCACCCTTCTCCCACCTCCAGGTTTAGGGATGGGTTGATGATAGCAATAATTGTCCCTCTCCCTGAATCTTTTAGTGATAAATGATCCACCAATGAGAAGCTGGACAGTCTGAGCACCTCATCCAATCATGTCTGATTGTTGAAGGGCCCATTTGTTTATGTACCCCATGTAGATACCCACAGTTACTAGGAGGTCATGGTTTGCTTAAGTTGTCTTGGGTTAACTGCCATCATAACTGGAAAATCAGACCAATAGTATTTTACCTACTCAAGGACTCTGAATTGAGTCTACCCTTTGTGTCATGATTCCCAGTTCATGCCACGTGAACAACTGATATCCGAGGCTTTGTCACATCTTCTGTTTCAATATCATGATTCTCCACAATTCAGTTACATTATAAATTGGGTACTTATGTATGTCAAAATATGTTAGTAAGTGGTTAATTTTGTGTGTTGCTAGTATTTACTATGTGTAAATCTGTTTCAATTGAGAGTTCTAGGAAATTCTTGAATAATGTCACCAAGCATCCACTTCTCATAATGGCAGCATTAAAGAAACACCTACAGAGAAGAAAAATTAAAACTTCTAAAATAGCCTAATTAGTGCAAAAACCCATTTCACTTGGTACCAAAATAGGATTTTCATTTTAATCCCTTATTAGGAGTTCTATTTTATGAACACAATCAGTCAGCATAGTTGTGAGCCAAGTTAGAAATTAAAAAAAAAAAAGAATAAAAACATTCAAAATACTTTCAAACAGCTTCAGATCTTTAACCTTTCAAAAAAGTTACTTTTAACATTCACCACCAAGCACTGTAGCCGAGTGATAAGGAACCAAGTGGAGACTGGGGAAAAGAGATTGTCCAGTATTATCAGTTCATTTGAGGGTTTCTCTCACACTTGGTAGGCTGTCAGTGTGAGTTTACATCTTACATGTAAAATCTAGATTCACATATTAGGTGCAAGGTGTATTGGCTTCAAGTAAGTGTTTTATTAAAAGTGCATTGTTTCTTTTATAAATGTTTGCTTAAAGCTGAGATACTTTAAACTGAATTTGTCCATTTCCCACTCTCTACTTGCATGTTTTTTGTTGTTTGGAACCTACTTTTCTTTCTCAGGTACCATTGAGGCTCATACCCTCACAACACTACTGGCTACACCATCGTTATCATATTGTTATCTTCCTGTCAATACTTATAACTTAAATGTCTGAGAATTAACCTAAAAACTTAACAGCTAAAACCTTAATGTGTCAAAGGCTGAGAAGTTGGAAGCATAGGAGATAGGGCCTAAATAGAATAAGTTCAGTAAATTGGTTGAACATCCTTTAGAAAATGTGCTCTTTTATTATTTTCATTTTCTTACCCCATGATATGAGATGCTTGGCAAAAACATATGGTTCTGGCCATGATGGTCAGTCACTCCATAGGCCTAAAAAAAAAAAAAAAAAAAAACCAGGACAAATTGACCACTAAGAGAGAAACATATGAAAACAGGCAAACTGAATCTTTCTTCTTTTATATTGCTTATATCACAAACTTTGTCATAGTTACCAAAAGCTAACATGTGTTCACGTCTGAGATATGATTTTCACCCCAGTATCAAATGCATTATAGAGGATAATCACCCCTTTTCTCATGATAATGGAGTGTACTTGCCTTAGAGTTTGTTTTCGTCCTTTCACATCCTTTTGGATTTCAACATTGATTTAGGTTATAATTTTGCCTATGTCTTGTTTATTCATGCAAAATTTAGGCTATACTTTTGACACTAGGTTCTTATTACTGGGCCATGGTTGTCATTGTACCTGCTTTAGTTGTCTTCTCTTGCATGCTGCCCTTAAAAGGTTAGACCAAGAACCCCTGGAAACATTCTCCCAAGACAAAGGCATATTCACAGCAGTTAGCAAAACCAGAAGAAGACCCATTGAAAGTGTGACAGAAATACCTGCCAAGACAGAGCTTGCCCTCTTTCCTCTTGGCACTACAAAGAATTCTTTTGCCAGTCCTGGGATTTCTGTCCTGGGACTATATTCTTTTCTTCCTGGAATTATCAGAAGCAAGAGTCCTAATCCCTTCAGGAAATGTGAGAAATATATGCTTAGTTGATCCTAGCTTCCTTCTGTGTGGAGTTTCACAGCCCATGAAGAAGCTTGGTAGTTTTCAAACAGGGCCTCTCCTTCCATACATAAGCCACAGACCCACCTCGACTGTCTCCTTCTGTGATGTACTTAAATTTTTCTAGGGAAATTTCAGTAAAATTCATCTAGCAGCAAAAATCTTTTAGAATGAATTTCAATAAGTGAGAATGCAGATCAGGAGTAGTTTACAATTATATTTTGATTACAAATTAAAAACAAAGCATCATGTGTACACACAGGGATGTGTTATACCACCAATTAATATATACACAAGTCTGTGTATGACAGTCACAGGAGGCACATTATGGCTTAAAGGAAGGAGAGTCTAATGATTAATATTATTGCATAACAAATCACATGGTATGTTTTGATTAGTAATTATTGTAAGAACTCTGTGGAGGGCATTGCAAACACTAAATATCATCATGGAACTGATATCAAAGGAATCTCAGAGATTCTGACTTAGAGAATCACCAGTATCTTCTCCTACATCGCAAGAATTATGAATCGTAGTGAATGTGACCCTGAATACTTCCCAATTCAAAGCATTTTTCAAGTGAGTGCAAGAAGAGCTGATTCAAACACATCCTTTAGGAGTTTGGAAAAGACTTTTATTGGGCTGTTGCCCTCAGTTTTAAACACAACCATTCTAACAAAAAGCATCATGTATAGCTTGTAATAATATCCTAGTGGTATCAGGAAGTAAATGATGCCTTAATTCCATAAACAAAAGCTTTTGAATACAGCTAAAAGGTGAAAAGAGCAACCAGTTTGAAGAAGAGCTCCTAATTTGTTAAGTTTCATGGTTGAATACTTTTGCTAATTAAAGTGGAAACAATCTAGTTAACTCCAAGGTATTTTTGAAGATTGAAGCCCTCTTCTCTAGATGCTGCAATCTTGGATTGTATTCTTCTTCACAATTTAGGTTACTCTACCTAGCATCATGATATCTGGTAGTATGTTGCTAGGGCTGGAGAATACATTCAAGGATGGAATGTCTACAGTCTCTTTACAGACTTGGCTATTCATGATGATCACATTTATTTTGTTTATCTGGTTAAATTGTTGGCAAGGATCAGTGTACACAGGGACACCCCTTGTGGACTTGTCACAATGGTCTCCCATAGAGGTATTAAGTATGCTCACTGCACATATGCATTGGGCCATTAATGCAGCAATAGGTTTGCTGTCAAAGTCTTAAATGAAATTATATTCTCCAGGCTCTTTTACCTCTTTTTCCACCATTGCCTTCCCTTCCACAGTTTCTGTGTTCTCTTTTAGAGGGACCAGAGGATAAAGGCAGGAGATTCATAAGCAACCATGGATGATATATGTGATTTCTAGTCTGGACTAGAGTTTCCTCTCTAAACTAAGATGAGAGATGCCAGGGAAGGGACTGTCCTTGTGCCCAGCATCTTTATTCACTGCCATTCCAGAATGAGTAGTCATTTGCATTGTTGTACCCCTTCTCTCATGTTACATTCCTTTCTATTTTGTGCCAAAATATGGAGAAGTTGGTAACAGGGCTAATTCTATCATGAATTAAGATAGCAAGCTGGACAATAGGATTCTTTTTTGAAAGTTTTCATTCATTACTAATGTAAAAGTGGGCATGACACACATACACACACACACACACACATACACACTCACAGACTCACACACTGTGAGTTTTTTGAATCTCCATCAGCAATCAATTTTATATCAAAGAATAAAATCAGAGCATTTCTTTAGAATCACTCTGTGAAATTAAGAGGAATAGAAAACTTGTGTGAGATATTTGGCCCACCGTATTTTAAATAGAAACAAATTTGAATTGTGGAAGTAGTTTTGAGCTCATCAGAGATCAGAGCAGTAGATCACAATCCAAGAAACCTCTATCTATCAGCTGGGCCAAGTCCCCTGAAGCTCTTCCAAAATAATGGGCCAATATTTTTTTTCATCTTACATTATTTGAAAAGTGTGAAAATATATAATTGGTGTTGAGTACATTCATTATTTTACTTGTTTGTTTTGGTTGATTTTTCTATAAGCCTCTTGTTTCCATTCCTGAATGTACAATTATTTATAAAACAGTGAAGCAATTTTAAAACCAGTACACGGTTTTGATAGTATATACAGAGTCCAATGTTAACTAATTCATTTAAATTAACACTACTTTCTCCAATTATCAACATTGTGTGCAAGAAAGTCAAATGGATGTTTTCCTTTCACTTCATCCTGCTGTTTGTGTTCCATTTAGTTTACATTCTATCTCAGCTGCCCCTATCAGTTGGAGGATTTTGAGAAAAAGATTGTCAGTCAAAGCAATCCCTGATAAAACTGACAAGCAATGCACCTGGCTGCCTCCTTTTGCCTTCAACACAATGACATTGTGTACTTATCAGAGCAAGGGTTCTGGAATCAGGCAACATATATTCAAACCTGATTTCTGATCTGTCTAGTTATGGGATGTTAGGGGGAAGGATCCATGAGCTGAATTATTTCTACAGACAAAAAATTGCTTAGTTTGAAAATTGATGTAGAGTACATAGCCTATTGATTGTTGTTTTTCTTATGAATAGAGTAAATACTACCTTCAAAAACTCACTGAACTAGGCAAAAAGCTGACTGGTCAGCTCTTGAAATTATTAAGTGTGTTAGATATTCTTAATGCTTTCTTTGTACATGCATACATAAAAACAGGGTTATTGTGACAAAACCCTCTCCCTGGAGGAGGAGATGTCCTCAGAGAAAAACAATTTGCATGTAGAACACAGAATAATTATTGCCCTGTTCAGTGTGGCAGGTGATCTTTTGCTTCACTCTTAGGATTTCTGAACACGTATAGCTAAGAGAGGCTAGAACACAGCAGGCATTTTTATAAGGGCCCATGGGAGAGGTAGCTGGAAGGAGTGGAAACAGTCAGTGAACTGGGCACTCAGAAATCAAAGCAGAGTACAAATTTCCAACTGAGCTTTGAGTTACTAACTCAGGAGGGAGTCTGGAATGAACGGTGAGGTAAGAACTGAACTCCTGATGAGCTTTTAGGACATTTGCAGCTTCGTCACACAGACTGTTTTCTATTTCACACCATTAATGTTCCTGGAGCCGTTTTGCAATTTTCTGAAGTTTGGCAGTACCCAGGTTCCTATACAGAAATATATATGATAAAACCTCCTCCATAGAATGATGATATTAAAATGTGTGACATTTAGATGGGATTTAAGACACATAACAGAAGCTTCATCTTCATTAACTAGTTCCCTTCAAAAACTAATCACCTATTCTAACTTGCTGGGCAACACTGACTGAGAGGTCATATATGAACTGGGAAATAGGATCTACTATAGACACAGACTATGCTAAATTGCCATTGTACTTCCCAGATACCAGAAGTCAGTGTATAAATTTTCAAACATGCCATTGTAGGATGTGATTTATAAAAATATAACTGAATTAAGGTCACTTATGTGATAAGATGGCCCTGGCTGTAGTATTAAAATGGCCCCTGAGGACTTATACCTGTAGTGCATGCCTTAACCCTTGTCAGAAAAGCTCTTTTTTGCAGTAGATAGTGACTAGTACAGACACAACTGGTCAATGCACATATAACAAAAGAATGTGGATTGTGTAGCCTTAAATGATAAAGCTATATCAAATCCCCTCTTCCTGAGGCTAAATTATCTCCATGGAAGAAGGAGGAGAGATTTTTATGAGCCAAAAGTCATTGATAATTGCCATTAAATTGTTTTTTTTATGATAGAGCTATTGTACACATGAGCTTACAGTGGCTATTGTTGCATGTATAAGACCTGCACATGATGAAGCCAGACAAAAATCCTAGGATGCATAATAGGAAGTATTAAAGTTCCTATCCTTCTATTAGGAGATATTTTCAATTGATGGCTGCTGAAAGAGAGTCACTTTACTTCATGGGTTCACTCCCTCCTCTGGTAGATTGGTTTACACACACACACACACACACACACACACACACACACACACACACACACACA
>CAJQZJ010001085.1:1900232-1956229 GCA_907164525.1 Lophiomys imhausi
ACACACACACACACACACACACACACACACACACACACACACACACATAGCAGACGTTAGGTCTGTCTAGTAATTTATTACGTAGTTCATCTTAGAATTGGAAACACATAAAGCTTGGTGTCCCTTTAGCTGCTGAAATACAGAGTGCAGTTGAGACCATAGTTCTAAGAACAGACAAGCTGTTAGAGGACATTGGTTGAAAGAAAAAAAACAGGACTGCTGGAGAGAGTTCCTCAAAGGCTCCAGAGCATATGTGGTGGAGGTTAGGTTTATTAAGTAAATTGGTATCCCATTCAGCTTGGCATCCGGACATACATAAAGCTTGGACACACATTTAGCTGCTGAAATGGACAGAGTGCAGTTGAGACCATAATTCTAAGAACTGTTCTGTTGAAGGGGTGTTGCTAAGAAACTGGAAAAACTACAAGATGAAGGTGGTTAGAAAGAAAAAAAAATAAAAAACAGGACAAACTGCAAGAGGACATCAGTATAAGAAAAAGAAGAAACCAGACAAGCTCCTAGAGGACATTGGTTGAAAGAAAGAACAGGACTGCTAGAGAAAGTTCCTTCAAGGCTCCAGAGCACCAGATGAGTGAGTGAGGTAAACAGAATTGGAAAGCCATTTGAGCAGCACTCAGTTTGGCAGTTGGAACAGACTGTCTTTATAAACTGGCCACAATTTGGTGGATGAAGTAAGCTGGCCTTGAGAATTGGCAATATTAGGCCCAAATGGACACCAAGCTTAAAAGGAACTGCCTGCTGGGACTGTAATAAATCAGTTTATCTTGCATGGACTCATGTTAAGAATAAGAAATTAAAGTTGTATATATTAGTTAGATATTAGTTAAATGTTAGTAGATAAGTGTTTTAGGTAACCAATAAATATAAATAAATGAAAGAACTATTAATAAATAAAAAATTTCCAGTTACACCTCCCCCCAACACACACACACACACACACACACACACACACACACACACATTGGTAACATTAAATGGACTCAGTGGGGAGGTATGATCTGTAAAAGACAATATAAAATTTGGAGAGAAACATAGAGGGTAGGGATAGGAGAGAGGCTAAAGGGGAGGGAATGGAGGCTAGATTTGATAAAAAAAACCACACTATCTGAATATTTGGCATTCTGAAACAATAAGTTAAAAAATATGATGAGAGTTTATGCGTAGTCTACTGCATCTTGTTATTCCATGTTCAGTTGATATCTTTGGAGGCCTGCTTTTTTCTGAAGTGAGACAAAGGAGCAGTATATTTGAGAAAGCTGGAAGATGGGGGGGCTGAGAACAGAGGGAGGGAAAGTTGAAATCAGGATGTATTGTATGAGAGAAGAATAAAGAAAGAAAAAACAAAAAAAATCCATGGACTTTGGCTATGGTACAAAATTTCCTTAGTATTCCTAACCTTCTAGATTAGTTTGTAAACATTCAAGTACTCATACATACAAAACACAGAAACACACACATTAAAGACACCCACATAAAGGGACACACACACATACACACTTCTTCCCAAACACTTCATTACACATACACACACACACACACACACACACACACACACAAATATACCATTTTATTCTCTGAAGATATGTATGATAGGGTGGTACATGAACATATTAGATAATAGGAGGAAATTATCTAAGAGTGGCATTCATATATGTGGAAGCAACACAAAGAGAAATGCTAGACATCCACTTTGAGGAGGAGAAAACTTGGCTTTATTTTAAAGGCAAGAGAGGAGTGAGGCAGAATTGAAGCACCAAGGGAAAATAATAGGGGAATGAGAGTGGAAATGAGTCTCAAACCCTGGGAGTGGGTTATAGCTTCTCACTAGCAGAGACAGAAGAATTCCACCTTGATTGACAAGGGTTGCCAGAGGATTTTATCCCATCCCTCCTGTAAACCTAAAACTTCCTAGGAATTTCAGGAGAATCCCCATTTACAGTAAAAGATATCCAAAATACCTTGTAAAATAATGATGACTATCAGTTTTTCTTTGACAAATTATAATCACATAAAAGGAACTTCATTGTTAAAATAAAACAAAACAAAAAGCTAAAATATCCCAGTCATATGATTTTAACCAAGAAGAATCAGGAACCAGATGCTGGGTTGAAAATTTCTAGCTCAGAGAGGCAGTGAAAGCACACAGCTGACATTCCTATTCAAATATCTTCCCAGCCAAAAGTCCTAAACTAACTAAAAATCCCAGAAAGGCCTATAGGAAGAAGCCTAGAAGGAGAAAACCCCAAAGGAGAACACTCCCAAAAAAGTAGAAGTCAAATGAAGAATGCAGAATGAGAAACTTCTGAAAGAAGAACGCCAACTCCTTCTTCATGCTGTTTTAGATACCGCTCAGTTCAATGTCCCTCCTTTCTCTTTAATCCCTGTCATTTAGTTTCTTGCTTGACCTCTAGACCTAGGATTAACTTCATGTAATCCTGTGTACAGAAACCTCTTGGATTAAAGATGTGTGCTTAGAGCTGAGCCACACCATAAGAACCTGTTTACAATAAACGGAAAGTTCTTGGATTAAAGGTATGTGCTTAGAGGTGAGCCACACCATAAACATTTGTTTTGAGTAAACAACTATAGGATTAAAGGCTGAGACATTCCATAACTAGACACATAATTTTCTATTCACAAATCCAGGGTTCACAATGTGATGAAATAATCTACAACAGCAGCTCCAGATGCACCCCGTTGTATCATGTAGTAATAAGAAAGAAATTGTCTTTGTGCCATTTTAAGAAATTAACTTTAAGAATTAATTTTAAGAAACTTAACTTTAGAGTCACCAACATTTTATACATGGCTTAGTCTTGGAGTGAGGCAAATGTTAATTAAGAGGGAGCCTTCAAAACCAACAGCAAAATACCTGGCAGTAACCAGAACATAAAGAAGTAATGTTTGTATGGATTACTGGAAGAGAAGAGACATGGCTAGAGCAACTAGGCAAAGCTTTAAAATAAGAACTTTGGATCACAGCACAAACCTTGTAAAGCAATGTATATCAAATAGAAATCAAAAGACAGGAGGAGATGGGAAGAATATAAACTATTGTAGAGTCTATTGAATGCGGACAATTCCAAAGCTAACAGGGAGATTCAAACACCTTATTTTCCTCCTCTCTTTCCCCACTTCTCCTCCTCTTCCTTCACACTCATCCTACATTAGATTCTTCTTTCTGTCTTCTCCTTCCAATCCTGGCTCCTATTTTTCCCATTCTTCTCTTCTTGGCATCTATCTTCCTTCCCTCTTTTCTCCCCATCCACTCTCCCTCACCGTTCTTTTCCCATCTTCTTCCCTCTTTCTTACTCTCCTCGCCAAAATTTTATTTTCCTTCTTTATTTTCACCCTTTGTTTACATTTTTTTTCTGTTTTTCTATATATTTTGAAGGTCTCAGAACTTCTACACCATTGTAACAAATGCCTCAAAAAAACATGTGTCAAAGAGAAACAACCTTTGTTCCTAGGTGGAAGAAGATGTGCTTAGTCCTGATACAACTTGATGGGCCCAGTGGGTTGAAAAGGGGTTGGCTCCCCTTTTCTGAAGAAAAGGTGATGGGAGGATAGGGGAAGAGAGTAGGAGGGTAGGACCAGGTAGAGAAGAGGAAGGGGGTTGCGATCCAGATGTAAAATGAAAAAAAAAAAAAAGAAAAATATTCTTCCATGCAGAAAATACTACTTGACTGTAGTATGTAAATAAATAAATTCTGTTCTGAAAAAGAAAGTATTGTGGAAACATTAATACATTATCGTTTGTGTGCCAGTGATACAAATGGTCAATGTTTCATTTTCTATAGGCTAGAAACTTATTTTTCAATCCTATAAGTTTCTTAATTAAAACCCATTACTCAGTTTTGAGGAAACAATACAACAAAGGTTCTTTTTTTTTTTTAGAAACAGGTGACTTTGGATAATGTGGTTGGTATCTCTACAGTTTGAATTCCTTCTTTCCAGACTAAAAAGTAGACTAGTAGCTCTCAAGGTTGTAAAGAAAAATGCTTATAATTTCATATAATGTACAAAGCTTAGCCACTGAGGTATGTGATAATTGCTCAGTGAATGGTACTATCACTTTATAATTATCTAGGCTGATTTTTTTTTTCTTGGAAGGTCTACTTAATGACATGAAATTTAAAGAAAATTCCTTTCCCACAAGAAATTCTAAATGAAAACACTTTTGAAGTTTTACAAACTCCCTTTGTTATACTAGCTGAGGTTAATGTCAGCTAGTGGAATAGAAAATAATGACTTTAGGTTTTGGAGCTCCCTGGTGACACAAAATCAATCAGTCAGCTGATTGAATGGAGTCTTTTACCTGCTCATTATACATGCTAGTAGAGCAAGACAGCTATTAAAATCTATTAACCTGATATTTCTCTTTAAGTTGAGAAATGTGTCTAGAATAGAGGATAAAAATATTTAAGGAGAAACCATAGCAGAGTTCAGATGGCCACTTTCTTCCGTTTTCCTCCTTCTTGTTGGGTTATGTTTCTTTCATTGACATCTTATGCAGTGCCTCCAGGAGAGAAGTAAATTAATTGCAGTTTCCTCAGAGAATGGTGTGTTGAGTCTGGAGCTCCTCAGTGTGGTTTAAATGTTCCTCCGGGTGATGTCCTCCAATTAAAATAAGTTGTTTAGAGAGTTCCAACCGAAACATTTATTTATTTATTTTAAATTACCCAGTAGCAAGGGCCTCTTGGGATTCTGAAATTGAATTTGAAGAAATGGATTTCTAAAAAGCATTTATTACTTGTGAATTTTGCTCTAATATCCGTTGGTTAAATTGGTGGATGTTGTTCCTCTCTATTATCAACTACCACGTTTTCCTCAGACTTGGCATAGGTGTGCTTTTTATGATAGATCACAATAAAACAGATTTGTTTTGTAGGATGATATACTTCAGACTTAATTGAAAATAGCTATATGATGTCAGGCAGTATAGTCATCATGATAAAGTACAGAGCAGGAAAGGACTTGAGATAAATAACCAGAAGAATAAAAGTATGCTTTGGTTTGGAAATTGATGGACTTGGAAGTGTTAAATGGATGCAGAAAGGTAAGTAATTCTTGGTAATAGATACATTGGAATATAAAACCTTAAGCTGACTTTGATAAAATAGCACAGAAGATACAAAAACAAAAGCAAACTAACAAACAAAAACAAATAAACCTTCCCTTGATGTGAGAAGAAAGTATAAGAGGTTGGCTTGTAACCTTGTTTATATTTTCCACCAGAAACTCATTATTACTTGTCAGTGAAAGAAAAAAAATTACAAAAATTTACTGAAATAAGTACACATGAATATATTTCATAGATACTATACATAGCAAAAAGCCAGAAACAAAAAGTCACAAATGCTTTGATTTCATTTATGTGGTTTTACAGAAAAGACAATATTTTTTGTGATAGAGTTCAGAATACTAGCTACCCCTGGAACTGAAGAGAGCATCTTCATTGTAGTGTGTTGAGTGTACTGGACTAGAACTTTCTGGGGTGTTGAAAAGGTCTTTGCAACTCTACATCTCTGCCTGAAAGATGGCATAACGAGTAACTGAACCTGCCACCAAGCATGATGATCTGAGTTGAGACCCAAATCTATATAAAGTACTAGCTACTACAAGGTGTCCTCTGATCTCTACAGGCACACCATGACATGCATGTGTCATGTTACATGCACACACACACACACACACACACACACAGAAAACACACAAGAATGCCCCTACACATGCAAACATGTGCACATCCACCAAATAAAATGTGAGTAAAGTATCAGGATTTATGAGTGAATTATAAATGCTTGACTACAGATAAATTATTCAGTTTGTGCAATTGAGAGCACTCATCATATTCTCTGAAGTTTGTCCAATATTTCTTGAAGGACAAAATTGTAGATTTACCTGTGGTGGTTTGAATAAGAATGGGCCCCTTAGGGTCATATATTTGAAGGCTTGCTCATTGAGGAGTGGCACTACTTGACAGGGATCAGGACCTTGGAGTAAGTGTGGCTTTGTTGGGGGAAGTATGGGCCTTAGGATTTCAAACAGTCAAGCCAGGCCCAGTGTCTTGCTCTACCTTCTGCCTGCTGATCTGGATGTACAACTCATAGTTACTCTCCAGCACCATGTCTGCCATGTGCCATCATGTTCCCACCTTGAAGATAATGGACTATATTTCTGAAGTTTAAAGACAGGTCCAATTAAATGCTTTTTTTTTAATAAGAGTTGCTGTGTTACTATCTCTTCACAACAATAGAACACTGACTAAGATATTACCTAATCAACTTCTCAGAATTAGTATGCATGTTCTCCTTGGAATGTTCCCTGCATTATATGAGTGGAATCCAAAACAACTTGGAACCCAAAACAAACAAACTCCTTAGAACCTAGAATCTCTCTCTCTCTCTCTCTCTCTTTCTCTCTCTCTCTCTCTCTGTGATTCTATCTCTGTGTGTGTGTGTGTGTGCATGTGTATGAACAAATATTTTTTGTCTTAACTAATGCAATTGTTGGATAAAATACAAAGAAATAAACCTACTGACACAACACAGTGGGCAGGATACTTGTGACAGTTTGTATGAAATAACAACTTGATATGACCTAGAATTTCTCAGAAGAAGGATCCTGTGGGTGTGCCTGTGAGCAATTGTCCAGATGAGGTTAGTTAGTGAGGAAGTCACTGAGAGATTTTCTTATTTAGGTTAATTGACATAAGGAGACCCATCTTTAATGGACACACCAATACATGGCCTGGCTCCTGGACTGGGCAAATACGATTAAGAGATCAGAACAGCAGAACTCATCTCCCTTGATACTAACTTTGGATGAAATGTGATCAGTTACTTCAGACTCCTGAGAAAGTGAGTCCCTTGTCATAATACTGTGCCCTAAAACTCTGAGCTAAAATACCCCCCCTTACTTAAACTTCTTTTGCAGGATTTATTGTCACAGAAATATGAATAGCAACTAATGCAATTCCCTGATCATGTAGGTTAGTTGGAGGTAAAATACTACTACTACTATGTTGGGGTAGTATTAAGCATTCTAAATGTTTATTGGCCCTGTTTACTGTCTGTTACTTACATTGACTCTGATTGGTTAAATAAAATGCCAAGGCCTGAGATTGGGCAAAGACAGAGAAGGTGAGACTTCCTGAAATTAGAGCAGGAAGCCTGTGCTTTAGACAGAGGATTAAAAGATTCCAGCCAGCAGCAGGAAGAAGAAGGCATTCCAGCCAGGAGCAGGAAGAAGGAGACACACACCATGGGTTAGAAAAAGGAACCTTATTCCACATGGCCAGGAACATCAGCATATTGTGGAGTATGGCAGTCCAAGGGGACGTATGTATATATGGGGTCATATTTGGGTAATAGAATTAAGAGCTAGCTTAGATGGGCTAGGATTGCACAACTCAGGCCAAGGCTTGTTAAAATCCACGTGGTGTCTGTGTGCTCATTTGTAATGGCTGCTTAAAGATTAACAACTGCAGAACCAATTACAATAAAATAAATACTGGTTAAACAGTTTAATTAATTATTTCTTTTTACACTACTACTACTACTAATTATTATTATTATTATTAATGTAAATAATTCCTTCCAGCCCTAAGTAGATTATATCAGCCAAACACTTTGAAGTATTGAAGATGTGTATATAAGAAAAGATGATTGAATTTTGATTTCTTTTGTTGTTGTTTATTTATTGCTTCAAGTTATATCTCCATCACAATACCCTCATTCCACCCCTCCCAACCTCTCCTACCTCTCCCACCTTTCCCACTCCTCCGATGTGGAGTATCCCTACATATCAGCCCCTCTCAGCTCAACAGTCATATGCAGGCAAAGAGCTTCCTCTTGCACTGGGGGCCAATATGGTTGCACTCCCAGGGCAAACTTTCTCCTTACTAGGTAACAAAGTCTATGTTCCTGATCCTTTTAGTGTATTGGTTGTAGGATAGTTATCCTGCACTATATGGCTAAAATCTGGCTATACGTGAGTGGATGCCATGTGCATCTTTGTGAATCTGGGTTAGCTCACTCAGGATGAGCTTTTCTAGTTCCATCCATTTGGTTGCAAATTGCATGATTTCCCTGTTTCTGAAAGCTGAGTAGTATTCCATTGTGTAAATGTACCCAAATTTTGATTTCTCCAAAAATAGAAATAGTGAAATTTTTTAGAGTTTACCTACTTCCTTATGCTTTGTTTCTGTTTATTTTATCTTTAAAATGATATTTTAACTATACTTTTAAGAGAGTCACTTTGGAATCAATATTTACCCAAAGGTGTGTTGTCTGAGAAATATTAATTACTTGAGCATATTTTATAGCTTATGAAGACTCAGTCTTACTCTGTAGCCCAGATCACACTGGTTAAGACATGACTATATAGTCCAGACTGCCCTCAAATTTTGATCTTCCTGCATCAGTTTTCAGAGTTCAATGATTTTTGTGTCTATGTTATTTCTTGCTAAAAGTCTTAAATATTTTTTGGTTTACTGAACACACAAGGTAAAAGGCATAAAAACATGCATTTATCTTGGGAACAGACTCATAAAGTTGGAGTTTATACTTATTTGATTTTATTTATGTCAAAGGGAGAAAAGTAAGGAAGGGGGGAAGAATCGCCCTCAAATACTTGGGAAAAGCCTTGATTAACATATAAGAGAGGTGAGGGGGTGATGTGCAATTCAGAATGGAATAAAAAGTTTCTTCTTTTAGAAATCTCATCCTTTTGAACCCAAACTCTTTTAACTTTGTCTTGGAACACCTGCATCCTGAGCCTCATTACACGTCCCAAACAACCAACATGACCCTCCCCAATACTCCTTAAGATAGTGTTTCATTTTTCTCTTGAAGCTACTGAAACCTGGGTGGCCTATGTCAGAGGACATGGAGTGCCCGTTCACTAGTATTTAGGTCAATGTGGAGGTAATCCTTCTGTGCAGAGTCCCCAGTGGTGATTGAAGAAGCATCAAATAACTTTTCAGGTATATTCTCTCCTAGACCTTGTATGTACCATATAGGCAGAAGGCATACATTTCATGTTAGTACCCCAATTGCTCAGGCAGTAGTATCCTTTTGTAAAAATTGGTTAAGAAAGATGTAACCTAGTCTTTTCCTGGTGGGTCTTTCCTAAGGATAAATCATTTTCCTCTCAATAACATAATACAACTCTAGAATTCAAATTGACAGTTAGTTTTGTTTTCCCACAAATGATTCAACAATGCCACAAATAATATCAGAGCAGCCCCCATTCTATTGTTTGTGGAGTATATGAAATATTGTAAGTTCTAATCTTTTCATGGACTTTTCCTTAGTATATAGAATTAATGAAAAACTTTTTATTTTGTTTTTACCTTATAGACATAGGAAGAGGGAGTCAAGTAATAGAGTTGGGACATGTGTGTGTGTGTGTGTGTGTGTGTGTGTGTGCATGTGGAATAATAAGTGCCTCAAGAGCACTCATTAAAGTAATAAGAAAAATGTGATACCTTGAATAAATTCATTTGTTGAAAATGAAGATGGCAGTGATGTGCTAAGCTTAATTTTCCCACAATACCTTGGGATGCTAAGGATATGGCAGTAAGCATTTCTAATAGTAGAAGGTCTTACTGATTTATATCAACATCTAAAGTTATTTTCTGTTTGGTATATTTGGGTTTTTCAGGCTTCTTCATTCACCACAGGGGCTCTATGCAGAAGGATTCCCTCCTTACTGATATTACTGCTAGTGAATGGGCACTCCTTGTCCTCCAACACAGGCCACTCAGGTTTCAGTAACTTCAAGAGAAAAATGAAACATTATCTTAAGTAGTATTGAGGAGGGTCACTTTGGTTGTCTTGGGATGTGTAATGAGGCTCAGGATGAAGACTGAGGGGGATCTGAGCTATTAGATCAATTAACCACTAGAAAAAGTACCTCCTGAGATTCAGCAAGTCAGGAGACAATGAAAATAAAGGTTTTCTATGGAAGAATTTGAGAAGCTTATGTCAAACAACAAAAAACAGAAATACACTGAGATATAGCAATACTATTTAAAGGACTATAAAAATATGACAAATATAAAAACAAAGTAAAGAAGGTACCAATAATGTATGGTAATTTGATTTTTAGATGATGTTATGTGTTGTTATAATTAACTTTGCATTGGAAAGATTTTCTTCTTGCTTGCTGAAAAAAGAAAATAAATCAGAACTATATTTACATTATATTGACTTCACATACACTCCTACCAATCCCTATAATAAGCAGTGTGATTTTTTTTGGGAAAAATTATTAGGAAAAAAATGACTTGGCACTCCTGAGTCCTTATAGCTGCAGCTGTTCATTGAGAAGACTAATTATTTTGTGCTGAATATTCTCATGGTTTGTATGCATGTGTTGGTGTCTCTAGCATAAGGAATAAATAAACACTGACCTTATTTATTTTCTGTCAAAATTCAGAATGTGTGTTCTGTCACATGATATGTAAACATTGTTAACACACACAGCATGATTCAAAAGGAAACAATATTTCAGTTAGATAAAACATAGATGCTTCAGTTTCATTGAAACTTCACTATGGGGAATTAAGTAATAAAAAACAATGATGTGGGTAGCTCATGTGATGTGGACTACCTGTTGCTTCCTGTCCAGAGTCCTCATACAGCCTCTTGTCTAATATGAAGCAGGCCAGACAATAGTTGGCTGAAGAAGCCGTACCTGGAGCCAAGTAACAAAGTCACTATAGAAGTGGAAAGGTTGGGGGAAAGACTCTTAACTCATCTGGCAAGAACACGCAAGGTGTTTTAATTTTCATTCCCTTATTGCCCATACCCCAATGGTCAATACTAAGATCAAGTAAGGAAAGAATGTGTCCTTCTAGTCTCTAAAGTGCTTTATTATCACTTTTTGATTATCAATTGTTATTTCTTGTGAAAAAAAACTAGTCTAATAAAAATGAATAATTTAAAAAAATTCAGTGAAGCAAAAGTTGCAGCACATCTAATTCCTTTCCTTTTCAACCATTTCTTTTATATTGACTTAAATGATTAATAACGTAGCATTCACTTTCTCCACAGGAGAGCCATTGAATTGGTGGCAAGGGTGACTAGGGTCTTTTTAGTGATATAAATTACACTCTCAAATTTTTTCTTCTAAGATTGTTACTTCATTTGTAGCATCATAGATTCAGATTTGGTCTATGAGTTTCCAGTTGTTAATAGAAGAAAGTGGAAAAAAGATCTCTTAGAAGTTAAGGAATTTTTATGAAATGGACAACATTATTTTTCTTTTGGTAGAAGGATTTTTCATGTGCAATTCTGAAAAAACAAAATCCATAGGATATCCAGTATTAAACAACCCATATGTCCCTCAAAAGAAGAATGGATAAATAAAATGTCATATACTTACACAATGGAATACTAATCAGCTATTTTAAAAAAGGACATCATGAAATTTGCAGGCAAATGAGTGAAAATAGAAATATTCATCCTGAGGGGGGGAACACGACCCAAAAGGACATGCATGGTATTTGCTCACTTATTAGTGGATATTAGCCACAAAGTACAGAATAATTCTGCTAAAATCCACAGACCCAAACAAGCTAAGTAACATGGGGGTCCAAGGAAGGATGCTTAAAACTCATTCAGAAGGGGAAATAAAATAGACATCAGAGTTGGATGGAGGAAGGGAACAGCAGGGGGAGGAAGTGGGGTGGGGAATTGGTGGTAAATCAGGTATAGGGAGAGTAGGAGAGAGAAGTTCATAAAAGAGAACAGAAATCAGTGATTGGGGGGTTGGAATCTCTAGGATGTTCCCAAGACCTGGGACAGTGGAGGCTCAAGGATGTCTATGGGGGTGATCCTAGCTGAGACTCCTAGAAGTGGAGGATATAGAGCCTGAAGTGGTCACCTCCTGTAGCCATCAGGACTCCCAGTGAAGAGATAATGACATCATCTCCACCACAAAAGTTTTAACCCAAAGTTTGTCATGTTTATAAGTTCAGGGACAAAGATGGAGCAGAGTCTGAGGGAATGGCCAACCAATGACTGACCCAACCTGAGACCCATACCATGGGCAAGAACCAATCCTTGACACTATTAATGACACTCTTATATGCTTGCAGACATGCGCTTTGAATAACTGTCCTCTGAGAGATTCCAACCAGCAGCAGATCAAAACATATGCTGAGACCCACAGCCAAACATTAGACAGAGCTTAGGCAGTCTTGTAGAAGAGTTCGGGGAAGGACAAAGGAACCCAGAGAGGATAAGAACTCTGCAAGAAGGCCAACAGAGTCAACTAACTTCGGCACTTGGGGGCTCACAGAGATTGAACCACCAACCAAAGAGCATGCATGCGCTGGACCTAGGCCCTTCATATGTGAAGCAGAAGTGTAGCTTGGTCTTCATGCGGATCTCCAACAACTACTGGGGTTGGGATGTCCCTGAATCTGTTGCCTGCCTGTTGATCCTGTTACCCTGACTGATCTTCCTTGCCTGCCCTCAATGGGAGAGGATGTGCCAGGGCAGGTTGGTATCTATGGGGGGCCTCCCCCTTGTTGGAGAAGAAGGGGAGGGGTTAGGTAGGGAATTTGTGAGGAAGGTACTGGGAGGATAGGAGAGGGATGTGATCAGGATGTAAAGTGAATTTTAAAAATTAAAAGTAATAAAAATAAGCCTGTGTTTATATTTCATTTTTAATATATGTAATATATGTGGAAAATCTTCACTGAAGATCAAACAATGAAAAAAATTGTGGAGAACAATTCTCCTCCTTGAAAATTGATAAATGATCCAGGTATAATAGACCACACTTGTGATTCTAGTATCTTGGAGGTTAATAAAATGTAGCTAACTGGACAGGAACCTAACATAACTGTCATCTGTGAGGCTATACCCAGCAGACAAAGGAAGCAGATGCAGAGACCCATAGCCAAGCAGTAGGTGAAACTCATGGCATCTTGTAGAAGAGTTAGGGGAAGGTTTGAGGGAGCTGGAGGGGTTAAGGATACCACAAGAAGACACATATAGCCATTTAACCCAATTAAGCCAATTAACTTCATAGAGACTGAACCACCAACCAAAGAACATGCATGGACCGGTCCTAGGCTCACTACACATACAAAGCTGATGGCCTGCTTGGCCCTCAAGTGAATCCTCTATCAATTGGAGTAGAGACTAGCTCTGACTTGGAAACTGTTGCCTTCATTTGGACCTCATTTTCATAGCAGAGCTGCCTTGTCTTGCCTCAGTTGAAGAGGAGGCACTTAGTTCCAATGCAATTTGATGTACCAGAATGGGTTGGTACTGGACAAGTGGGTAGGAGGATGGGACTGGGAGGAGAGTAGAGTGGGCTGGTAATTGGAATGTAAAATAAACAAATGAATAAATTAATGAACCCCCAAATAAATAAATATATAGAATTAATCTTTGTGAGTTCATATGTTCATCTTTCTCATATTTTTAAATACAACACTGTTTTCTTGATGTTATTAAGTACTTATGGATTATATAATCTCATGCTTTCTTCCTGGAATATCCCTGAGCAGCAAGATGAAGAGAGAATATGATGTAGACATGCCATTCTAGTCAAGTACTTCCCAGTCTTTTACTCTTTACATATTGGTTAGCTGAGGGTCTCTGGGTTAACTGTCATCAGTGCTGCAACAAGAAGGTTTTCTGATAACTGAGAATGAAGAAATGCACTGGTCTATGGGTATAGCAATAAGTCACTCACTGTAATTCCAATGTTGTGTTTATTTAGTAGACTGGTAGTAGGTTTTTTTTCTCTAGGGACTGAGACCTATCTAGGACTAGGTTCTTGGCTTTGTTAACATTATCCAGTATGGGTTCTATCTCATGGAATGTTCATTAAATCCAGTCATAAAGTGGTAGGTTACACACATTACATTCTTGCCATTAATGCAGCAGTGGGCATATCTTGACAGACAGGTCATTATTGTAGCTCACAGAGTTCACAGATGAGTGAGACTGATTGATACTTTTCTCCTCTGACAGTGTGCCTAACACCTTCCAGCACTGTCTGTGACAGAAGTTTGGATTTCTTTGGAAATTCAGTTGTGTTGAATGAATATATTTTTGGTTTTAGTCTCAAGTATGGGATATGGGGGTGCTTAGGCTACTTACCTATGGGAAAAAACTTATGAAAGATACAAAGCATATTGATGGAAGAACATGGGGTGAAGATTTGTATATAGTCCCACCCTTAGCTGAGAAGCTATTGACATTTGGTAGCCTCTACAAAAGGAAAAGTCAATTTTCTTTAACAGTGTGATTTCTGATAAATTGCTTATGCTCCAGAGTCGACTCCACTTACTAGAAGAGTGAGACAACAAAACTGGATTTGATGAGTTTTGAGAAAAAGAGAGAAAGAGATAGTGAAAACCTGAGGTAGGTACTTTGGAAAATGAGGATATGAGTGAAGTCAGAAGACTATGATCAAAATATTTTTCATGAACTATCAAAGTAATAAAACCATTATTTAAAATAGAAATATTTTGAATATATTGTGGTGCTCCAGAAAAGGACTCTACAAATATCAACTTTTATTTATATCTTTACATTGTGTAATGAATAAAATAGTTCACACATTTAAAAGTTTCAATAATCATACTGCTGCTACACCAAAATGAATTTTTAATTCTTTCTTTTTAAATGTCATTTCAATAGTCATATAAAAAATAAATTTAAACCTAGGAAACTATCTGCTTTCAAGCATAGAGATATCAGAATCTACAAAATAAATAAGTAAATGAACAAATCAATTAATCAACAAGTAACTTTCTTTTTATTTATAACACAACTTATATAGAAAGACTAATAAAGCTGGTATTGTGCCTGAAATCCCAGATTTTTGCAAGATGGAGTGCTGTGAAAAACAAGTTACTGAAACTTTCAAGCCAGCTTGATCTACAAACAAGCTACAGGCCAGATACTGCTACAGAAAAACACATCTCAAAAAGCTAACAACTAAAATTAATTTTCAGAATCCTCTGCAAGTATTATAATTAATTATAAATAAATCCTTGAGCACTATTAATAATCAACCAACATTTTTCTATTGAAAAAAGTTTGAATTTGATGATTTAATGGAACTGTATTAATTATATACACATATGAAAACACAGTAAATAATCTGTTGTTTTATACATAAATATATACTACCACAAAAATAATCATTAAGTAGAAACTTTTCACACACCCATTTAATGTTTCATTTACACAGTTCTCATTCATGTCTTAGAACAGTAGCCCATTAAAATGTCTTAAAATTTGCAAAGCTATTATGTAAAATATCATTTAAATGTATAATAAAAAGATATATAAAATATGTATTCATATACATATACTACATATATACAATGTGTATGCATATATATATGTACATACACACATATATGTATAATTTAAAATAGGTTAGACCATACATACTCAGGAAGGAAATGTGTAGGTGAGGACTAAGTAAACAGTCTCGATGTTTTGCTAGTTGTTTTCTGTTTATTTGCATAAATACTAATGTCATCATATTATGCTTGTATTTCAGAATGTGAGTCCAAAATATCTCATGATAAATTAACCATTGGTATTGTATTTTTTATGTTTGTTTTTTAATGAAAATATATAGGTAGATAATCCTTAACAACTTTCCTAGAAATATCAACCACCCATTCTGATTGCTGTTAGTTAAGTACTTTCAGGTTTTTTGAGAATTTAGTACCTTGTACTTACAATTAATTACCTAATTGTGGGGAAAATTTAGGCTTATGCTCAAGAGTCTTAAGTAATCATAATTTACCTTCTCTTGGCAACAAGGATCGGTACAGGAATGTGCAGGTTACCTACAGTAATAACAAATATTCATCCCTGAGGTCATCAGCTACAGCTCTATGTGTCTTTCTTCATCCATCATTTGAGGAGAGTTTTCTATGAGAGAGGAGAATTCGACTTCTATTAATGAACAAACCCAAAGAAGAAATGCAAGGTTAAAGATACACAATTTTACCTAGATGTCATGATGTTTCTTGTGACTCTCTTTCTATTCATTGTTCTCTTGTCTTTCATGTATGTAAACCATCAATCTCTGTGGGATTCATACTTATGAACAAGAAAGTTCCCTTGAGATTCTAATGAAGCTTTAGCTGGATGGATTTTTGGTTCTTAAGTATAAATGATTTTGTTTATTATGATGATGGTGTACATATGATTCTTTTGTTTAAAAATGCACACATTTTATTAAGTTTAAGAAAATATCAGTTTAATTTTGACTGGTATTACTACTTTTCAGATAGGAACTTTCTTGCAATGCTGGATCAGAATCCTAAGGAACAGGAAAGGATCTGAACATTTTCACACATGTCTTCAAAGCTTCATTTGACAAGTTAAGGTAAATAGACAGCATGGGAAAATATGAGGCAAAATCTGAAGACATTTGAGATTCTTTTGTAGGAATGGATGAATAAATTATAAAGGAGATTTAACAGAAAGGCTTGAAAAATTAATGATGGCCTGAGTGATCAAGCTGTCTGTGATCTGATGCCGAGCTATTTAATTCTGCTCGTACCAAAGATGTAAGCACCACTTATGTTACCACAAAGTATCTGATAACAGTCTTTGAGAGCAATATCACTACAAATTACTCATATCTGTAGCATATTTTCCAACTATATCTTATTGAATAATAGATAAATGCACTTTTATGAATAAAGACAACTTGCCAACATACCATTTTGATGATCTATTAAAATGACTTTCTTATTATTCCTATACTTTTATTTCTCTATATTGATAATTACAAAAAATTCTCGGTACAGAAAACATTGGTGATAAATTTCTAGTTAAAACATGTCGAAATAAAACATTGTAGATTGGGGTCGGGGTCTGGAAAGATGGTTCAGCACCCACATGGTGGCCCTCAAACATCTGTCACCTTAGTTCAAAAGTATCTTATATGTCCTTGGGCACTGGGCACACACAGTGCATATACATATATTGAGGCAAAACATACATACTTATAAAATAATATGAATAATAGTGTAAGACTTGTAGAGTTAACTCTCTTTTATCTGTAGTATTCCCAAGAAATTCATATTAAGGGATGTTGGATTTATTACAGGCCTTTTCTGTATCTAGTGAGATGATCATGAGTTTTTTTTGTTGGGGGGGGGATTGTAGATGAATAATGTTTACTAATATAAAATTACCTGAAGCTAGTCATAGTTTTGATATAGAAGTGATAGCTATTTTTTAAAAAAAAAAACTAAATCCCAATATTTTGATTTTACTAATGAAGACTCAGGAGGTAGATGCTGGAGTGAAAATCTACTAGCTCAGAGAGATAAAGAAAGTGCTCAGCTGACTTTCCTACTCCACTGATATCCCAGAAGGAAAAAGTCCTTTCTCCTTCTCTTTGCTGTCCTAAGTGCCCTCCTCCTCAGTGTCTCTCCTCTCTGTTTGCTTATACTCACTCCCTTTTGGCTGGTTACTTGCTCTGTCTCTTGACCTATGGTTGACTTTATTTAGCTCTTGGATTAAAGGTGTGTGCTAAGGCTGAGCCACACCACAAACACTTGTTTACACTAAACAAAAAGCTCTAGGATCAAAGGATGAGCCAAGACACAATTAGAAACAGATTTTTCCAGTTCACAATCTTGGGGTTCACAATGTTATCAAACGTCCTACAGCAAGTGATCCTAGGTCTTGGGACTTATTCGTAGCCTGTCCTAGCACAGAACCACAAGATGAAGGAGGAACTTTGAGCAGATAGGAACATTCATGCCAATCTTGCATTAGGATGGCAACAAGTAATATTGCTGATTCAGTGTGGAAAACAATTGTGATGAGTGTGTGATGATTATGCCAGTACTTAACATCTAGAAAGTTCATTCCTGGTAGAAGCCTACTAAGTTGTATCCATAACTACAGGTGGCTTTTGAGTCAATTTATTGAGATAAAGATGAAGGAAAGGATCATGCTGAAAGCCCTTCTAAATGTTTGAATGTAAAAAGTATGAGGTAGGCTACAGGACTTTAATTATTACCAAAAGACCTTGAGATACTAAAACTTAAGGGCCAAAGCCCGGATTCAGCACTAAGAACTCATGGTATTCCAAAAATGGGGTGATGCAGATTTGATGGTATATTTGGAGAAATTATAAACAGAGACATCAACTTTGAGGTAAGAATCAAGTTAGTTTATAATAATTTGTATTGAAAATAGAATTAAAAATTTTGTTAATAAAAGTCATATAGAAAATGCAAAAATGTGGTAAGGTTTGGAGACAAATATTGTGAGAAAAGGGAATAAGTGGTTAATTAAATTTGGAAGTGTCTTTTATTTGGCTATGATAATAAGAAACATGATAAAGTATTATTTTTTGCATGGGTCACTTTTACAGTTTTACATTTTGTTTTGAGCAATTGCTTTGTTTGATTGAATACTCTCAGGAATGAAAGTAAGAACACAGTGTGAATTGCTGTGCACCTGTCCAAACATATTTTTGATAGTGCTTTGGTATTAAAAATAAATAAGTCCAATCCATTTGTTTCTCTCATCTATCTCTTGAATTCCAACTATGTCATTTTTCCTGCTGTTTCAAATTGAGAATTATTTACTCTGCTTTCCTGCAGACTGGGGATAGATTATCTTCATGCATGAAATTTCTTCATTTTTTTCCAGAGTGTCCATCTTATTTCTTCTCAGTTTTAAAGGCTTTGAAAGAAGGGAATGTCACAAAATCAGCAGAGATCCCATCAGAGGAAACACTGGGATTGTAAGTCTTCTTTCAGAAAAAAAAAAACAAAACTGTGGTTTTGAAAATGTGGTGAACTTAGTTGAGCAGTGCCCCCCACCATAAACTTTGAGTCTCTATGAATGTGTAGATTATATCAAAACCATAGAAATGAAAGTTCAACACTTCAAATAAATAATAGTAATTTACCTTTTCTTCCTAAACTGCCTTTTTTTTTTTTTTGGTGTTTCAAGATAGAGTTTCTCTGTGTATACCTGAATATCCTGGATTCATACTGTAAACCAGGCTAGCCTTGAACTCACAAAGACCTGCCTGCCTCTGCCTCCTGAATGGTGCTATTAAAGGTGTGTGCTACCACACTTGGCATAGACTCTTTCTTTTTGAAATACATATGTATACATATGTGTGTATGTGTGTGTGTGTGTGTGTGTTTGTGTGTGTGTGTGTGTGTGTAGCAACACTTTGTATCTCAACAAGTTTTTTAAAATATATCTTCTAAGATTTCTATTCTGGCAACAAAATAAGGAAAATTTAAAACAGGGGTGGAAATATAGTAATTGTTATCTGTTTAAATTTTTGTGATTATCAAATAAGATAATATATGTAGGATTGTCTGCCATCTTCTGTAGAACCAGCTGTCAGATTATTCAGTGTTCTAATCAGTCAAATGAGGATAAAAATCTTATAAATTCTTGCCCCTAAGATATAAAAAAACAGCTGATTAGAACATAGGATTTTACTTTTGTTATCATGTCTTTTTGTACTTATAGCTCAAAGTCAGGGCTAGATATCAAAGAACAAATTAAGACAAGTATAGGAGAATTGTAATGGAGTAGTGAGCCCTGAGGGAAAGTAAGTTATGTTAACATATCAAAGAGAAGAATTTAGGTCCAGTCTAATAGGTACCCATCAATGACAGCCTTAATGCAGATATGTACTGTCAGACATTTGTATTCAGTATTCTTTAGCAAAGAAGAAAGTAGTGTAGGCATCACTTGAATGAAATCTCACAGCTCACATTCAGTTCCATAAAGTATCAGAATGGTGACATGGGAAGAAGGGTGACAGCACAATGTGTCTCTTTCACATGAATGTAAAATCCTGCACAGACAGTGGCAGAGGTGAGTCAGTGTGCACACAAGGACAGAGAGGAATATGGCAAATGCTCACAACTGATCGTGAAAAAGTGTTCAGTAGTAGCTACCAAAAACAAGTGTTCTTAAAGTGTATCCTTAGACATTCGTCATGAGCATCACCTTTGAAATTTTAGTTATGATATCTATCAACACATATGCCACCTTCAAAATTGCATAATCCAAGGTTCTGTTTATCTCTTCAGATGGTTTTGAGTGATCGACATATTGAAACTGTTAGAAGAACTAGAGTAACAAACATCAATCAAGGTCAGCTTTGTCCGATGGGACGCATTGATGTAATTTCAGTCAGAATCCCTTCTCTGTAGAGTTTGTGACAGATACTATGCTGGTAGAAAGTATAAAATTAGTGC
Source organism: Lophiomys imhausi (assembly GCA_907164525.1). Taxonomy (NCBI): domain Eukaryota; kingdom Metazoa; phylum Chordata; class Mammalia; order Rodentia; family Muridae; genus Lophiomys; species Lophiomys imhausi. The sequence goes on from CAJQZJ010001085.1 coordinate 1,920,514, forward strand.
AGATGTTTAAGTTATGCTCAAATAATTAGAAGAAAATTATTAGATACATGATTCAGCAATTCTTTGTCAACTACCATGATCTGATCATCACTTAGGCTACACATGTATTGAAGTGACAAAATGCACCCTATTAGCATTTATAATTACTGTGTCAAAAAGAAGAATTAGCCAATTTTTAAAATATCTATTGTCTTTCAAAAATAACAATTTCAGATAGAAAATGTTTTCTATTTTACTTTTTTGTCACACATAAACACTTCCCATAATCCTATTACATTCAAATCTTTGTTTTGAAGATGAGAAATTAAAGGTAATGTTAATTATATCTACAGGAAACAGCTCAAGTTCAATAAACAATTCTAAAGTTTCAGAGCTTAGTGAAATTTCCTTCTCCCATCTACCTGTTCTATTCCTCCTAAAAAGTAAATGTGATTTGAAATATATGCATATGTATGAGAGAGGTATATAGCATGAAAAGACTGTCACAGGGTTCTTATCATTGGTGCATTGGGATAAACAGTTTGTTCGGGAATGTGTGTGTGAGGGCTGAAATAAATCAAATAAAATGCTTTGGGTTTGGCAGAGGAAAACACATGATGGAATTTCAGACATTTAATACAACCTCTGCACAAACAGGAATGGATTTGTCTCAGGACTAATGAAAAGTAAGGTATTGGTAACACTAATAGATAAATCTGCCACCTGATTACTCTTTTCACATCCATGATTTTCCAAATGTAAGAATACTATATAAAGATGATTTTTTTAATTTTCCCATGAAGAATTAAAGAATCAAGGAGATTCAATACTAAGATTATTCAAGCAGTGTATGTGAGATGTGGGGTCTGAGTTCACAGATATCTGCCTTAGTGATCATTCCAAACAGTCTTTAAAACTCACGAACATCTCATATGCCCAAGCTAAGGTCAGGAGCAACTAAGAAGAGGTGGGAAGGTTAGAGTGGATATGAGGGAAATGAAATATGTGTTGAAAAGAAAACTTGAATCCCACATGGTGTTTCCATTTTATCAATTCCAGGAGAACACAAATACTAATCATTAATAATATTATGTCTGACCCTCTTGAAAGTTTATCCCTAGTGTTTACTTTCAAGTTATCAATAAGGAAAAAACTCTGGTTTGAAGTTTTAAATGTTACCCTCTAATTATTTTATAGAAATTTTCACCATTATTAGCTAGACAATATCCTCTCCCTTGCCATCAAAGCTCTTTGCAGGAAGAACTTCAGTAGCCTGTGTCTGATCTTTGGGTCTGTATGTTCTATGTTAAATCTAAACTAGGTCATTGTTTCATCAGTGTACACACTCTACTGCAATGTTTGTAACACTAAAGGATACTGTTTCAAATTTTCACCACCCAATTTTTAGAGATTAATAATTTGTAAAATAGATTATTTAGAAAAATGAATAAAATACCACATGTGATTGTTGTTTATTACTAGACTCAATGTATATAACAATGTTCTGCTAAGACAGTTGTGTAAATTCTCAGGTGCTTTTATGTTTTATGCTTACCTTGTCATTGATTGGTAACATATTAAAGCTAGCACCAAACTTGATTACTCCTGATTCGGACAACTCATAACATCTTAGTCTGTATCACCTGATAGCACTGTATGAATCAAGATGACTTTTGGCCTTCAGAAGAACATGGTTCAGAGATATAGGGACATTAGGTGCAGAGAATGCTGCCAAAGAAATAAGTAATATTTTATTTTTTTGCCATGGGAGTGAATCTAGTGTTTTGAATTCTTATTTAACCTAGTTTTTTTCTCACCTGAATACAGTTTTCTCACGTGAATACACTTCAGAAAATATGCATAAAAGTAAATAATTGTTCTGCATTGTTTTCATAAAGAGGTCGATTTTATATTATTTGATGCTTTGGGCAATTTAAAAAGAAGGAGATATTAGAAAAAAATTCCATATAGGCATTGGCCACAGGATTAAAATAAAATAATGGCAAGTAAATTTTACACATAATTGATTTAGATTAAAAATATCATTTCAGAAATCCAAGATGGCACCCTCCATACAGCAGTGTATCTGAGTAGTAAGTGAATGAGATTAGTCACTGTGGCATGAATGTGAGGTCCCACAGCCGACTGTGAAACACAGACTGTGTCTGTATTTCCGCAGTGAACACTGAGACTGGTCACCACTGGAAACAGCTCATGCAGTTCCTGGAAATACCACTCTGAGATCAGCCAGCTCCCTCACTGGTCTGTAGAGGAGCGCGAGCCTGAGCTGATTGATCTAGCCTCTAAGTGGATCCAGTCCACGAGCTGATCCAGCCCATGAGTGAATCCTGCCCATGGCTCCAGCCACAGATCAGTGACCCTGCCTGCCTTGCCTGAGATCCAGCCTGCATGAGGACCTGTACACCCAACTGGGAAAAACAGCCAGTCGATAAGAACAAAGGTAAGTAAGATTTTCTTTCCAGAGTTCCCAACATGGCAGCACAGTGAGCACTTTAGTTGAGTGGCAGAGACCAAAAGGCTGCAGCAAAGCAATCAGGAGCTGACACTGACAACAAATAGAGCAGGTGACAGTGTGTTACCCACAAACATGGGGTAGATCACCCAAGCACCCAAGCTTTTGAGGCAGTCAGCAATAGGCACAAGCTGGCATCCAGCTTGGGTGGAGCTCCCTGCCTCTACAGTCAGCCTAGCTGATGAAACAGAATGACTATGTTAGGGATGGGAGAACATAGGCCCAACCACTGCTTGACTTGCCTTTCTGAGGAGGCTCACCAGTTTTTGGGTTATCACAGGATAGCTTCCTCCTCACTCTAATCCCTTGTATTTAGGTACAACTGGGTCACAACCAGTTGAGGAGAGCCGCAGTAACTCTCTGAGAACCAGTGTATTACAGGAACCTACCCACCACCCAGAAATAGGCACCAGGATCTCAGGATCACTCAGCCCCCAGAACAGGGGGTATTTCGGAGCACCAAGGCCAACTGGCATTGGAAACAACCAGACAACACCAAGGTAAACCAGATGACTAAAGGCCAGTGCAAGAACACAATCAAAAAGCAAACAAAAACAAAAAACAAAACAAAAACCAAAAAAGTAATATGGTGTCTCCAGAACCTAGAAAAATGCTTAGAAAACCCTGGAAATCCTACCACAATTGAAACAAAGGACAATGACCTTAATTCTATGCTTATAGTAATAATAGAAGGCTTAAGGGAAGAAATCAAATACCTCAGAGACCAACAAGAAAATACTGCAAAAAGGTGATGAAAATGAATAAAGCTCTGAAAGGAATGGAAGACCTGAAAAGGGAAGTAGAAGCAATAAAGAAAATACAAGCCTAGACATTCATGGAACAGGAAAACTTTAGGAAAAGAAAAGGAACTACAGACACAAGCATCACCAACAGAATACAAGAGATGGAAGAAATAATCTCAGGCACAGAGGATAAAATTGAAGAAATAGATACATCTGTCAAAGAAAATGTAAAATCCAAAAACGTTCTGACACAAAACCTTCAGGAAATCAAGGACACTATGCAAAGACAAAATCTCAGAATAATAGGAATAGAAGAAAGAGAAGATTCCCAGTTCCAAGGACCAAAATGGTTATTGATAACCTAGAAAGTAAATACTGGGGATAAACTTTCAAGAGGGGCAGACATAATATTAGTAATGACTAGGATTTGTATTCTCCTGGAATTGATAAAATAGAAATAACATGTAAGATTCAAGTTTTATTTTCAAAACATATTTCCATTTCCCCCATATCCACTCTAACCTTCCCCCCTTTTCCTAGTTGCTCCTGACCCTAGCTTGGCCATTTGAAATGTTCATGAGTTTTCAAGACTTTTTGAAATGATCACTAAGGCAGATATCTGTGAACTCAGACCCCACATCTCACATACACTGCCTGCATAATCTTAGTATCGAATCTCCTTGAGTCTTTAACTCTTCATGGGAAAACTTTTTTAAAAATCATCTTCATATAGTATTCTTACATTTGCAAAACCATGGATGTGAAAAGAGTAATCAGGTGGCAGATTTATCTATTAGTGTTACCAACACCCTTACTTTTCATTAGTCCTGAGGCAAATCCATCCCTGTTTGTGCAGAGGTTGTATTAAATGTCTGAATTTCCATGTGTTTTCCTCTGCCAAACCCAAAGCATTTTATCTGATTTATTTCAGCACTCACACACACATTCCAGAACAAACTGTTCATCCCAATGCACCAATGTCTTTACTGAGAAGAACCTTGTGATATTATTTTTATGTTATATACCTCTCTCATACATATGCATATATTTCAAGTACCATTTACATTTCAGGAAGTATCAAGTAGAAGAGAGGAGGAAAATCATTAGAAGTCTTGGAACCAAAAAAAGCCCAGGGCCAGATAACTTCAGCACAGAGTTCTGCCAGACCTTTTAAGAATTAACACCAATATTCTTCAAACACTTCCACAACAAAGAAACAGAAAGAACACTGTAAACTCATTCTATGAGGCCACAGTCACCCTGATACCTAAATCACACAAAGACCCAATGGAGAAAGAAAATTTCAGGCCAATTTCCCTATGAACATGGATGCAAAAATACTCAATAAAATACTTGCAAACCGGATCCAAGAACACATCAAGAGTATCAGATACCACAATCAAGTAGACTTCATCCTAGGAATGCAGGTGTGGTCCAACATATGCAAATACACTAATGTAATCTACCACATAATCAAGCTGAAAACAAAACAAAATACATGACCATCTCATTGAATAATGAAAAATCATTTGACAAAATCGAACACCCCTTTATTTTAAAAGTCTTAGAGAGATCAGGCATACAAGGACCATACTTAATCATAATAAAGGCAATTTACAAGCCAATAGCCAACATCAAACTAAATGAATAGAAACTTAAAGCATTTCCTCTAAAATCAGGAACAAGGCAAGGTTGCCCATTCTCTCCTTATATCTTTAACATCGTACCTGAAGTTTTAGCTAAAGCAATAAGACAACTAAAGGAGATCAAGGGGATACAAATTGGAAATGAAAAGTCAAAGTATCCCTATTTTCAGATGATATGATAGTATACATAAGTGACCCCAAAAAATCCACCAGAGAACTTCTACAACTAATAAACACCTTCAGCAAGGTGGCTGGCTACAAAATTAATTAAAAAAAAAAAAACTCAGTAGCCCTTCATTACACAAAAGATAAATGGGCTGAGAAAGAAATAAGGGAATCAAACCCCTTGACAATAGCCACAAATAATATAAAATACCTGGGGGTAATTCTAACCTACCAAGTGGAAGACCTGTATGATAAGAACTTCAAGTCCCTGAAGAAAGAAATTGAAGAAGAAATCAGAAGATGGAAAGATCTCCCTTGCTCATGGGTAGGTAGGATCTAAATAATAAAAATGGCCATCTTACCAAAAGCAATATACAGATTCAATAAAATTCCTATCAAAATACCTACACAATTCTTTACAAATCTTGAAAGAACAATTCTCAACTTCATATGGAAAAACAAAAAACTCAGAATATCTAAATCAATCATGTATAATAACAGAACATCTGGAGGTATCATCATTATGGATTTCAAGTTGTACTATAGAGCAATAGTAATAAAAACAGCATGGTACTGGCATAGAAACAGAACAGTTGATTGATCAGTGGAATTGAATCAAAGACCCAGAAATAAACCCACACACCTATGGTCACTTAAGTTTTGACAAAGAAGCCACAACCATACAATGGAAAATGAAAGCATCTTCAACAAATGATGCTGGTCTAACTGGATGTCAACATATAGAAGAGTATGAATAGTCCCATAACTACCACCCTGCACAAAACTTAAATCTAAGTAGATCAAAGACCTCAACATAAATCTAGACCCACTAAAATAAATAGAAGAGAAACTGTGGAAAAGCCTTGAAGTCATTGGCACTGGTAGCAACTTCCTGAACAGAACACTAATAGCTCAGACTCTAAAACAAACAATCAATAAATGGGACCTTATGAAACTGAAAAGCTTGTGTAAGACAAGGGATATTGTCCTTAGAACAAAACGGCAGCCTATAGACTAGGAAAAGATCTTCACCAACCTGACATCAGACAGAGAGGTAATATCCAAAATATATAAAGAACTCAAGAAATTAAACTCCAAAATATCAAATAACCCAATTAAAAATGGGGTATGGATCTAAACTGAAAATTCATAAAAGAGGAATCTCTAAAGGCCAAGAGGCACTTGAAGAAATGTTCAACATCTTTGGTCATCAGGGAAATGCAACTCAAAAGAACTCTGAGATTCCATCTCACACCTGTCACAGTGGCTAACATCAAAAACTCAAAAGATAGCACATGCTGGCGAGGATGTGGAGAAAGAGGAACACTCTTCATTGCTGGTGACTATGCTAGCTTGAACAATCACTTTGGAAATCAATCTAGAGAATCAATATTAGAAAATTGGGAGAATCAATCTTAGAAAATTGGGAATAGTTCTACCTTAAGACCCAGATATAATCCTCCTGGACCTATATCCAAAAGATTCTTCACTAAACCACAAGGGCATTGCATAAATAATGTTCATAGCAGGTTTATTTATAATAGCAAGAGACTGGAAACAACCCAGTTTCCTTCAATTGAAGAATGAATTAAAAAAAATACTCTGGTAAATTTATACAATGGAATACTACACAGCTATCAGAAATAAGGAAATCATGCAATTTGCAACCAAATGGAAGGATCTAGAAAAGTTCATCCTAAGTGAGATGACTCAGTTCCAAAGAGTTAAACATGGTATGTATTCTCTTATAAGTGGGTATTAACCATACATCACAGGGAAACCATCCTACAATCCACAGACCCATACAGATAGGTACCTAGCATTACTATCCTAGGAAAAACTCTACCCAGCAGTGAGTCATGAAATCTGTTGCAGGTTAATGGAACACTTTACCCTAGATGGGGTGCCATATCAAGTCCCAGTACAAAAGGAAGCTCTTGGCCCTCACATGACTGAAGAACTGAGGGAGTATGATATATGAGGTCCCACCTCTTCTGAGGAAAATGAGAATACTGAGAAGAGGAATAATGAGAGAGGGGCAGAGGGAAGGAAGGAAGGAGTGAAGGAAGGATGAGCCAGGAGGAGAGGAGGGAGAAGACTATGTTGTAGAAGTAACTTGAAAAAACAAATTAATCTTAAAAATAGGGTAACTAAGCTTAAAAATTATAGTAAAAATAAAATATAAAATTTTCAAATGATAATTTACCAAAGGCATACTTGCCTTACTGGCATGAAAGGAAAAATGGTTTTAATTTCAGATTAGAATATTAGACTGCAGTTGCCACATAGCTCACACACTCTTGAATATTAGCTTAAAAGTTTTTGTCCTACATATAAAGGATACTTTCATTGTTTGGCATTAAAAGGCAGTTAAGTGGTTTAAAATGTTGTAAGTAAATTAAGGATTACTACAGTTCAACCTGATTTTCTAAACCTCTAAGAACTGAAGTAATTTGGAGCTATGGTAAAATTTTTGAGAAGGGCGGTGTTAGCCCATGCCTTTAACTCTGTCAGAAACAGGAGGATCACTATAGAGTGAGTTGTTTTTTTAAATTTCTAGAGTCACAAAGAACAGGGATTGTGATTGTGCACACCTTTAATTCCATCACTTGAGAGACATACATCTTTAATCCCAATACAATGGAGGCAGAAACATGCAATTCTCTGAGTTCAAGGTCAGACTGACACAGAGTAAGCTCCAAGTGGAGAAAAACTTAGATACACGGCTAGTGGTGTACTCCTTTAATCCCAACACATGGGACGCACATGCTTTTGATCACAATGCTTGGAAATCAGAGGCAGGCACATAGGATTTTCAGTGATATAAGTTTAAAGCTATTCACAAAATGAATACTGAAATTCAAAGTATATTGTCCTTTTTGATCTCAAAATATATACACTTAAACGTGGTATGTCTAGTTCCGAAATATCAAAAGAATTTTTTAATCTCAATTGAAAGATAATACTTTTTATATTGTCAAAAAAAACCCACAAATTTCTCTAGGAAAGATGTTACCCCCCCAAAAAAAAAAAGAAGTTCCCCTGAGTTAGGATTAGGGCCGGGCTCTGTTCTTATCTTTCCAGGAGATTAAAAGCATCTATCTAAGGAGTCCAGGGACAACTGGACAACTGAAACTTCTGAAGAAAAGGGACCAGACGCCAAAGAAGATAAGTAACCCAGATGATCCAGATTTGCAGACTGCCTCAATGTTGTTCCCTCAAAAATCTTCAACCAGAAAACTCAAAATGGCTAAGTAAGATTGTTCAGTCCCACAGATTGTTCCAGTCAGGACTTCAGCAAAGCTGTGATGTTTTTCCTCTGACTACAAACTTCTTAGGATATTTAAATAGCTGAGCACAAAAGGACTGCACATCAAATGTTACTATTAAATTGCTTAACCATTTTTCCATTCTTATTTGGTTTCTAAACATGTTTCCTATGACCCAAAGCAGCAGGAAGTAATTTTAAGAGAAAGATGCCCCATTCCCAAAGGTAGGGTGGGTGATTTTTTTTTTCTCCACCTTTGGTCATTTGATTGATTATAGATGTTTGTTTTTATTTAGGGGGATTGGTTACAACTTGTTAAGTGGTCTTGTTAAATAGGTTTTGGGGGTTAGATCTAGAGATTTCTCTTTTTCTTTTTTGTATCTTTCTTTCTCTCTTATGTAGGGGGCGGAAAGACTTGAGAAAAAATGGCATAGAGTCATAATATAGGAATGATAAAGAAAGAGGGACAGATCATTGAATATGCTCTTATACCTTTGTATATTGATACAAAATTAAGATTATATTCGGCTACATTAGCATTGATTTTTGTATATTGATACAGAATTAAGGTTAACTCTTTTTAAGGTATTGTACCTAGGTAATGCTTAAATACCCAATGTGAAGTTTGGCCTTTTGTCATAAATTGTTTAAGGTAATTAAGAAATGCAAATTAATAGCCATTCAAACATGTCATTTTGTTAGGTACCAGCATAGTTTATCACAGATGTTTTCTAAATTAATCAGAAATCAAGTTACTGAGAGACAAGCAACATTTGCTTATCCAAATATATGGAGATAGGTGTTCTTCAAAAACCTCAAGAGATCTGTAGAATATGGCGTTCAAAAAGATGTTTTCTTAACTTAATATTCCTTTGATATTGTGAGATGTCAGCTCCTGACAGTACCCCATATTCTACTCCACATAAATGAAGAGGATCAAAGAATCTCCATTTGGCGATGGTTACATTAGTGGCAAGCTTGTCACAGGGTAAGAAAAATCCCTTGCTTCAACTGTAGACAGAATGCAGTCCAAAAAAGACCAAACTTAGAAGCAGGGAAATTGACAGCCTAGCTCTGCCAAGGTAGGGTAGGCAAGTCCTTCATAATTCCTGCTTTACAACTGATGTCTGTCAGAGATATTGGGCAAAAAGGCTGAAGATAGATTCTCTAATGTATGGGGAGAAACTGGGGACTGTCCAGCCAGTTGTCTGTCATTTCTTAGTTTTGGAAACTGTTGGCTCTGCACTTCCTGTATAATCAGATATATTTATCCTTCTTAGATTTCTGATATGGTTGAAAACAAGATACTTATAGTCTCACAGTGAATTTTTAGGTTGTTTAGGAACTAAAAGGATATTCTAGGTCTAAGAAGATGTTTTTAGTTGGTAACACAAGTTAGGATAGAAATTAAGTTAGGTATAGAATTTTAAACACATTGAAATAGATAGATAATACTATATTAATATCAATTGCCAAATACGTATAGACTAGACATTGGGAATATATGTTATACTTACAATTTTTATAATTGTGGCCTAATTGTTCTTATTGTTTTGTATTGTATTTATTATTATATCATATATAAAATACATAAATAATGTATTTATTATTATAAGAAAAAGAGCGATTTATTGGACTAAAAGAGGGAGCTGTGGTGGGACAAAGGATATACCTTAAAATTAAAAAAAGAAAAAGAAAAACAGATAGGAGGGTGAGTGGGAAGAGGGTGTGACTGGAAGGGGGAGGAGAGAGGGGATTATGATTGAGATGTAACTTAAATAAATAAATTTAAAAAATATTAATTTGTTAAAAAGATATACAAATATATAGGTCAGTATTCGTTTATTTTCTTTCTTTCTTTTTCTGAAACAGGGTTTCTCTGTGTATCAGTAACAGCTTGGTGTCCTGGACTTGCTTTGTAGACTAGGCTGGCCTCAAACTCACAGAGTTCTGCCTGCCTCTGACTCCCCAGTGCTGGGATTAAAGACATGCACCACTATGTCCAGTATAGGTTAGTATTTCTTGCTAAGATTCAGAGAAAACCACAGTTTTTTTTTTATCCATTCCTCAGTTGAGGGACATCTGGGTTGTTACCAGTTTCGAGCTATTACAACTAAGGCTGCCATGAAACTAGATGAGGAAACATCCTTGTGGTTTGGTGTGGAATCATTTGGATGTATAGCCAGAAGTGGTATGGCTGGGTCTTGAGGTAGAGCTATTCCAAGTTTTCTAAGATATTGCCAGACTGATTTCCATAGTGCTTGTACAAGTTTGCACTCCCACCAGCAATAGAGGAGTGTTCCCCTTTCTCCACAACCTCGACAGAACGTGCTGTCATTTGAGTTTTTGACCTTAGCCATTCTGACAGGTATGACATGGAATCTCAGAGTCCTCTTGAGTTGCATTTCTCTGATGATTAAGGATGCTGAGCATTTCTTCAAGTGTCTCTCAGCCATTAGGGATTCCTCCTTTTTGAATTCTTGATTTATCTCTGATTGGATTATTTGGTTTCTTGGCACTCAGACATCAGGAACAATGAAAACATGCAATTTACAGCCAAATGGATGGAGCTAGAGAAGCTCATCCTGAGTGAGCTAACCCAGATTCTGAAGGATGCACATGGCCTCTATTCACTTATAATCAGATTTTAGCGATATAGTACAGGATAATTTTACTACAACAAATGCACCAAAGGGAACAGGGACATAGATTTTGTTACCTGTTAATGAGACACTTTGCCCTAGTGGTGTTGCCTTGTAGACCCCCAGTATATGAGGAGGCTCTTGGCCCTCATATGACAGCTGAACTGGGCAGGGGACTGTTATGTAAGGACACTCCACTCTGGAGGAGTAGGATAGAAGGGAAAGGGGGTACAGGGTGGGAAGGTGCAACTGGAAGGAGTGAAATTAGGTACTGTGATTGAGATATAACTTGAAGTAATATATAAAAATTAAAAAAAAGATTCAGAGAAAACTTCTCAGACTAACTTACTCATTCCCAGACAAGTGACTACTTCTCTAAAAGATTGCACACTTTGGAGAAATAAAGTAAAATTTACATTTTGAATATTTCAGTGTGATTGAATGTAAGGAAGGGAACACTAGCATTTATCAAAATATCAAAGTGTATACAGTACTTTGACAAATATAAGATAAATCAAATGAAAATGAACTGAACAACAATAAGTTTCTTCCTTGCCTTTTACATTTCAGAGAAATATAAATAAACATATAATTTAATCATATCTTATTATTACATATATGATGGCATGACTACATAGCAATAATGGAGGAGAAATAAGAAAGTGATACTAGCGAAAAAGTGATAGTTTTCATATAAATAGATGTAAATATTAAGTAAATAACAATATTTATTTAGTTGTAGTATATACCAGATTCTGAACGCATATGCTCAGATTTGCCAGATAATTATACATATTGAAAGAACCGTATCTTCATCATTCCTGCAGACATAGTATGGTGTTTAACCACTATCAAATTTGCCTTGAGAAGATAAATAACAATATAATACACATAAAGTCATAAATATATACCATGATTGATAATAACCAATCTTTTTAAACACCAGGAGAATAAAGAAGAAAAGAATAATAATTTGTTCTTTCATATTTGTGCAGTAGAAATAGGTAATGATTAAAGGTCTGACAGACTAGGATTCAAACTGGCACACTAGATCAACCATTCGTTATTACATAACCTTGGTCAATTCTGACATTCCTTTGAAGTTTCAAAGTTCTCTGTTTTAAACAGGGATAATGACATTGATTTTTGCAGGATTATTTTTAGAGTTGTAATTTAGATCTACACAAGATACAACTAATGCATTGGTTCCTTTAATTCCTTTCAGTTCAACAGTCAATGTATTTAAGATTTTTAAGCTAGTCATTTAATAATTTTTAATGTATTTCATCTTAATTCTTTTTCTTTCAATCATCAGTAGCATCATACTATATCATCTAAATGGATAGAAGGCAAGGTTTTCCAAGAGAGGATTGCAGTCTTTCTAGATCCTTTGTTTCATAATGACAGGTTATTATTACTGAAAGATTGACAGCAATGATGGAAGATACTGACTTCCACTTGGAGCTTCCAATAAGTTGTAAGGATGTAGTGATATCCAATGGCTTAATCTAATGTAATAGACTCAGAAAAGCTTCCTAGTGTACTTTTTATTTTTTATTATAATGTTTATTACATCAAATTACATCTCAATCATAGTGCCTTCTTTCCACCCCTCCCAGCTCCACCTTCCCATCCTCTCCTCCCTCTCCCACCCATCAAACTCCTCCAATGGGGAGTGTCCCTGCAAATAATCCCCACTTTGTTCAACAGCCATATGAGGGCTAAGAGCTTCCTCTTGCACTGGGGGCCTACATGTTAGCACCCCTAGGGCAAATTGTCCCATTGATAGGTAACAAAGTCTATGTTCCTGATCTTTTTGGTTTGTTCGTTGTAGGGTAGTTATACTGTACTGTATGGCAAAATTCCAATTATAAGTGATTAGATGCCATGTGTATCTTTCTGAGTCTGCGTTAGCTCACTCAGGATGAGCTTTTCTAGTTCACTAAATTTGGCTGCAAATTGCATGATTTCCTTCTTTCTGATAGCTGAGTAGTATTCTGTTGTGTACATGTACCACATTTTTCTTTTTTAACCATTCTTCAGTTGTGGAACATCTGGGTTGTTTCCAGTTTCTAGCAATTACAAATAAGGCTACTATGAACATAGATGAGGATATGTCCTTATTGTTTGGTGAGGAATCATTTGGGTGGAAACCCAGAAGTGGTATGTCTGGGTCTTGAGCTAGGGCTATTCCAAGTTTTCTAAGATATCTCCAGACAGATTTTCATAGTGCTTGTACAAGTTTGTACTCACACCATCAATGGAGGATTGTTCCCCTTTCTCCACAACCTTGCCAGTATGTGCTGTCATTTGAGTTTTTGACCTTAGCCATTCTGACAGGTGTGACATGGAATCTCAGAGTCATCTTGAGTTGCATTTCTCTGATGATTAAGGATGCTGAGCATGTCTTCAAATGTCTCACTGCCATTAGAGATTCCTCCTTTGTGAATTCTCGGTTAGCTCTGTTTCCCATTTTTTGATTGGATTATTTGGTTTCTTGGTGTTTAATTTCTTGAGTTCTTTATAAATTTTGGATATTAGCCCTCTTTTGGAAGGGGGGTTGGTAAAGATCTTTTCCCAATCTGTAGGTTGTGTTTTGTTCTAGTGACAGTGTCCTTTTCTGTACAGAACCTTTGCAGTTTCATAAGGTCCCATTTATTGATTGATGGTCTTAGAGCCTGAGCTATTGGTGTTCTGTGCAGGAAGAACATTGTCACCTGTGCCGCTGAGTTCTCAGCTTTTCCCCCACTTTCTCTTCTATTAGATTTAGTGTTTTGAGCTTTATGTTAAGGTCTTTGATCCACTTGGACTTAAGTTTTGTGCAAAGTGATAAGTATGTGTCTAATTTCATTCTTTTACGTGTCGAACTCCAGTTATACCAGCACCATTTATTGAAGATGTTGTTCTTTTTCCAATGTACAGTTTTGGCTCCTTTGTCAAAAATTATGTGACCATAGGTGTGTGGGTTCATTTCTGGGTCTTCAATTTGATTCCATTGATCCACTGGTCTGTTTCTATACCAGTACCATGCTGTTTTTATTACTATTGCTCTGTAGTACAGCTTGAAATCTGTGATGGTGTTATCTCCAGATGTCTTTTTTTTTTTTCAATTGTATATGATTGATTAACTATTTGAGTTTTTTTCTTATTCCATATGAAGTTGAGAGTTGTTTTTTTTTTCCAGGTCTATAAAGAATTGTGTTAGTATTTTGATAGAAATTGCACTGAATCTGTATATAGCTCTTTGTAAGATGGCCATTTTTATTATGTTGATTCCCACCTATCCATGAGCATGGGACCTTCTGATGTCCTGTCCAATTTCTTTCTTTAAGGACTTGAAATTCTTGTCATACAGGTCTTTCACTTGTTTTAGTGTTACCCCCGGGTATTTTATATTGTTTATTGCTATTGTGAAGTGTCCTGTTTCCCTTATTTCTTTTGCATTTGATGGTGCATTTGTTTCATTGTGTTTATTATTTGTTTGTTTGTTTGCTTATTTTTGGTTTTTCAAGACAGAGTCGCTCTATGTATCCCTGGCTGTGCTGGACTCACTTTGCAGAACAGGCTGGCCTTGAACTCAAAGAGATCTGAAAGGCAGGCCTTGAACTCACAGAGATCCACTGGCCTCTGCCTCCCAAGTGCTGGGATTAAAGGCATGTGCTACCAGAGTCTAGCTTCATAGTAGTTTTTCAATTACTCATTAAAGTGGTATGTACCATGATCTTCATCTGCTAGATAGATGGCAACATAATAAATTGTCTGCAGATGATGTCTGGAGTCCTACAAGAAACCAGATTAGGAAGCCTAATTTCATAGTCTATTTTGTTTATGTAAAAGTTATATTAGTTCTTTTTGTCCTGCTCTATTCCTTTATTTCCTCTGTTGACAATGGTAGAGGAAGAAACACATGAAGAAAAATGTGTGAGGATAATTTACACACTATTCTGATCTAATGTGTGATCTTTTGGCTTCAAATGTTCTACTGAAACCTGTCTATGAAAAGTTGTCAAACATGCCAGGAAGGTTTATATGAAATGATTCATTTACTCCTTTATATAATGTTCAATTTATTCTATAACTTCGCTATTCCCATTTTCTGTTCAAAGGAAAAAAAATATATATATATACGACAAGTTCAAACACAACAAATCTCATTCAGACACTGTCATTCTATACTCACCTCACCAAAGAGATGCAAGACAAAGTAAGAACACAAGAAAAAAAAATAAATGTCACAGCCACTGTCATTAATTATCTTTTTGTTCTCTTCAATTGCCCCTTGCTTAAGTTTTGTACTGAAATATCACATTTTATTTTTTTATTTGCCTCTCGATTGTTTTACACTTTTAAAATTTTTCTATTATTCCCCTTCTTCCATTTTTTTGTAATTTAATCATATAGGTTTTTTCTTATAACAATAAATACAATACAAAGCAATAAGAACAACTAGGCAACAATTATGAAAACTATATGGTATAACATACATTCCCAATGTCTAATCCATTTTTAATATAAGAAAACTGCCATAGATTTTAGATAATTTATGTACTGTCAAAAAGTTAGTAAAAGAACAGTAAATTTCAACCTTACCTACTACCATTCTAATATCATAATTAGTCTTTTGAGTAATTGAAATTCTTCTAGAAAAGGTAGATATTTCTCAGGTTCTCCTGTAAGATAAAACCTTATGTTAAAAATTATAAGCAAATGAACTGAGCCATATGTAACATAGATCCAAGAAGGTGGAAGATTAGTTATTAACTCTCAGTGAACTTCTTAAAACTGCTTTGAATAGAGGAATATAATATAAAAGTGAAGGCCTTGGAGTAAAGAGACAGGAAGGAGCAGAAACAAGTGTTAAACCCCCAAATATCATCAAGTAAGAGTCTGCTTTTAGCTAAGAACTATGATAATCCTTTGATATTGTTCTTTGTAATTTGGTAATGATTCTCATATGGATGCCCTAATTTAATCCCCCAACAAATAACTAAAGAAATTAACACAATATATAAATAAGTAATTTTTAAAAAATCAGTGCAGAAAGAATGAAGTAGCATTTAACGGAGTAACAAATAGGAATTTTTATTTCTTCAGTATGTTTAGTTTCACACCGACCAAGTGCCAGGTAGTGTTTTATGAGATGTAGGAAGGCTTCTGGCAGCTGCTAAAATAGAGTTTTGTTAGATCTACAGAAATGGCATTCCATGTATTCCTTAATTACCTCTGTTATGCCTGTGTCTTTAAAGAACTATTTAAGACAAGTGCCATATCACTGTCATCCCATAGTTATTTGTTCCATAGACCACACAGGTAAAATCTTCAGAGGATTCAAGTGGCAAGCAGCTCATGTTAGCTGACATCTATATTGAATTATTTTTAATTGAAAATAGATTCTCCTTTCATAAAATACATTGCAAGTTGAGTTTCCCCTCTAAATTTCAATAGGACTGGCTTTGTATACAGGTACATATATAATTTTCTATACATTAAAGCCACCAGTAATAAACGTGGGGTTTTTAATTAGACACTATGCGGTCCCTACTACATACTTAGCTAAGTAAGTATAATTATATTAATATCTACAGTAAATAGGTGCATATTTCTATTTACAATCTCAGAATGTAAACTATGTATTATGTGTAGCCCTGACCACCTTCAACTTATTGTGTAACACAAACTGGCCACGAAAAAGTAGAGATCTGCTTGCCTATGCAAGCAATATTTTGGGCTCAAGGGTTTATGATGTTTGCTCGGCCCAGCACCTGACACTGTAATGTCAAAATCAGAATAGATATGTGTGATAAAGTTTTATCGAGTGGAATTCAGAAAAAAATGAGCAGCTGTCTGATAGATCTATGAACCTGTACTCAGTGGAGATGCTGAGCCAATCATCTCATTATCTGTCATATTGTCTAATCCTTTTGTGTAACTTCTAAACAAATCTTCCTCTTCTTTCCTCACAAATATGCTTACTTCAAATTAAACTACAGGGTATATCCCAGCTTCATTGTTATCTAAAACATTAATATCAAAGTGACTTTCTGGTTGTTTTTGTGAATTCAGAAAATTGGAGGATTCTCATGGGATATCCAAAGCAGAGGGAAGGATGATGTTGGGATCCCAATAGAAAGACACAATTGCTCTGTATCCAAACATTTTGAAAGAGTACCTTTAGGTTATGTGAAAATTTCAGTGTTACCTTTTATTTATGTTATTGATGGTGAGATTCTTCAATTTTATCTGATTATGATGAGTTGTAGTGGATTCCTATATAATTTCTGGATGTGAGGCCAGTAAAACTGACCAACTATGTGATTAAAAGATGATGTTTATTTTTATTTATTTTTTTTTATTTTCAGCTTTTTGTTTTTCAAGACACAGCTTCTCTGTGGACTAGCTTTATAAACCAAGTTGGCCTTGAACTTACAGATATCCACCTGGCTCTGCCTTCCAAGTGCTGGGATTAAAGAAGTGTGCCACCTCACCCAGTTTAAAGATTTGATTTTTAAAACAAATGTTAGGCAGCCCTCTCTGAGAAAGAGAGGAGTCAGTAGACTGAGTTTAGTCACATAGTCACTAACTCATTCAGTTATATCAATATGACAAAACCCCAGTAAAAATATTGAAAGCAGGGATATTTGGTACATATCATGGTTGATTACCACATTCATATTTCTATAGGGGAAGAGTCTGATTCCACAAGAGGAGGACACTTATGAATTCCAGGAGCCCTTGGGACCATGCACTGTGCATCTTTGGATCATCCTCAGTTGTATCCATTATAAAAATATATAAAATAGGGGGATCCAAGATGGCGGCGGCCCGTGCTGATGTATTTTGATTTCGGGGTTAACAGTCACAAGGCGGCGAGTGTTGCAGGATGCTGTACAGATGGCACGACCCCTTCTAAATCTCACCCAGCTACCCAGGGACCATTGAGGGTCCCTGGGCAAGAAGCTCCTTTACACTCTCGGACACACAAAGAAGCCATTGGACCCGGGAATCGGGACTACCCATCCCCCAACAGGAGAGACTGCGGTAAGTTCCAATCTAAAACCCAGCTGGCAGTTTAGGACCCCACGCAGAGATAATCCCCACCCTGCTGGGCACCCCCAGGTCTCGCACAGACAATCCAACTACCTGGCGAAAGGTTGCTACCCTTGGAAGTGAGCATAGCTCAGCTGCAAAGTGCCTCCAGACCCCAGATTGCAACACCACTCGCCAGTTTCCAAGCCGTGGGAGTGGCAAGGCTATTGGGGCTGAAAGGCAAGCAGATTTACCCACTACAGGAACCAACCCAGGGCAAACTGTGAGATATATGAAACCACCTCACCACAACTGAAACACATGAAAACAATGACAATGCTACATTATGGAAAGTGATAGAGTCCCTTCAAGAAGAACTTAAATCAATGAAGGAATTCAAAGAAGCCACAATTTTACAAGTCAAAACAACGAATAACACCATTAAAGAGCTCCAAGCCAAGGTGACCCAGCTTGAACAGGAAAAGCACACAGCAATGAAAGATTTCCAGGTAAAAACAAGCAAACTGGAGAAGGAAATATACAAAACGAACAATACCATTCAAGACATGAAAATAGAAATGGAAACAATAGAGAAAACACACAGAGTTAAAAGAGGAAATGGAAAATCAAGGGAAGAGAACAGGAATTATGGATGTGAGTATCAAAAATAGGATGCAAGAGATGGAAGACAGGATCTCAGGCATGGAAGATTCGATGGAAGAAATCAGTACAACATACAAAGAAAATGAGAAAGCTAAAAAATCTCTCACCCACAACATCCAAGAAATCAAGGACTCAATGAAAAGATGGAACTAAGAATTATAGGCAGAGAGGAAAGAGAAGACTCCCCACTCCAAGGTCCAGGAAATATCTTCAACAAAATCATAGAAGAAAACTTCCAAAATCTAAGAAAGAGATGCCAGTAAACATCCAAGAGTCTTACAGAACACAGAGCAGATTAGATCAGAAAAGAAACTCCTCTTGCCACATAATAATAGAAACTCCAAATGTAGAGAACAAAGAAAGGATACTAAAAGCTGTAAGAGAAAAAGGCCAAGTCACATACGATGGCAGACCCATCAGAATCACACCTGACTTCTCCTCAGAAACTTTAAAAGCTAGAAGGGCCTGGACAGATGTCCTACAAGCCCTGAGAGAACATAGGTGCTCAGCCACACTACTATACTCAGCAAAACTCTCTATCAACATAGGTGGAGAAAACAAGATATTCCATGACAAAATCAAATTCAAACAATATCTCCTCACAAACCCAGCCCTACAGAAGATGCTAGAAGGAAAATTCCAACCCAGAGAAGATAACTACACCAGAGAAAACAGAGGAAATAGAAACCTCCACAGCAACTAAACAAAAAGAAACACAAGACAACCAGCTATACCAAAATAATGGGAAATAACAACCCTGGTAACTAATATCCATCAACATCAATGGACTAAACTCGCCAATAAAAAGACACAGACTTACAGACTGGATCCCATCTTTTTGCTGTATACAAGAAACACAGCTCACTATTGAAGATAAACACTTTCTCAGAGTAAAGGGTTGGGAAAAGGTTTTCCAAGCAAATGGACCCAGGAAACAAGCTGGAGTAGCCACCCTAATATCAAACAAAATAGACTTCCAATTGAAGTTAATAAAAAAAGACAGAGAAGGGCATTACATACTCATTAAAGGAAGGAAATATCCACCAAGAGGACATCTCAAGAGTGAACATCTATGCCCCAAATACAAAGGCACTTACATTTATAAAAGAAACGCTTCTAAAACTTAAATCACACATCGATCCAAACACTTTAATAGTGGGAGATTTCAACACCCCACTCACAACGATGGACAGATCATCAAGACAGAAGTCAAACAGAGAAATAATGAGTCTAACAGAGATCATGAACCAAATGGACTAACAGATATCTACAGAACGTGTCACCCAAACACAAAAGAATACACCTTCTTCTCAGCACCTCATGGAACCTTCTCCAAAATCGACCATATTGTTGGACACAAAGGCAGCCTCAACAGATACAAGAAAATTGAAATAACACCTTGTATCTTATCAGATCACCATGGAATAAAGCTGGATTTCAATAGCAAAAGAATCAACAGAAAGTCTACACTCACATGGAAATTCAACAACTCTTTACTAGAGGACCATTGGGTCAGGGAAGCAATAAAGAAGGAAATCAAAGACTTCTTAAAATCCAACGACAATGAAGACACAACATACCCAAACCTATGGGACACAATGAAAGCTGTGCTACGAGGAAAGTTCATAGCACTAAGTGCCTTCAAAAAGAAAATTGTGACAGCTCATATTAGCGAATTAGCTAAACTGGGTGAATTGGAAAAAAAGAAGCAAACACTCACAAGAGGAGCAGAAGGCAGGAGATCATCAAACTTAGGGCTGAAATCAACAACTTAGAAACAAAAGAACTATACAAAGAATCAATGAAACCAAGAGTTGGTTCTTTGAGAAAATCAACAAAATAGACAGACCCTTAGCAAAATTAACTAAAAGACAGAGGGAGAAAACACAACTCAACAAAATCAGAAATGAAAAGGGAGTAATAACAACAGAAATTGAGGAAATCCAGAGAATATTTGGATCCTACTTTAAAAATCTATACTCCACCAAATTTGAAAACTTAAGTGAAATGGACAATTTTCTTGATAGATGCCACCTACTGAAGCTAAATCAAGATCAGATAAACAGATTAAACAGCCTTATAGCCCCTAAGGAAATAGAAACAGTCATTAAAAATCTCCCAACTAAAAAAAAAAAAAAAAAAAGCCCAGGGCCAGATGGCTTTAGCACGAAATTCTACCAGACCCTCAAAGAGGAGCTAACACCAATACTTTCCAACTCTTTCACAAAATAGAATCTGAAAGAACATTGCCAAACTCATTCTATGAGGCCACAGTCATCCTGATTCCTAAACCACACAAAGACCCAACAAAGAGAGAGAACTTCAGACCAATCTCCCTCATGAACTTAAATGCAAAAATACTTAATAAAATACTAGCAAACCGAATTCAAGAACACATCAAAAGTATCATACACCATGATCAAGTAGGCTTCATCCCAGGAATGCAGGGATGGTTCAACATTGAAAGTCCATCAACGTCATTCACCATATATAAACTAGATGAAAGAAAAAAAAACACAGGATAATCTCACTAGAGGCAGAAAAAGCATTTGACAAAATCCAACACCCCTTCATGCTAAAAGTTCTGGAGAGAACGGGCATACAAGGACTGTACCTAGAAATAATAAAGGCAATATACAGCAAGCCAGTGGCCAACATCAAATTAAATGGAGAGAAACTTGAAGCATTTCCTCTAAACTCAAGGACAAGACAAGGATGTCCACTTTCATCATATTTCTTCAAAATATTACTTGAAGTTCTTGCTAGATTAATAAGGCAACTAAAGGAGATCAAGGGGATAAACATTGGAAACGTAGAAGTCAAATTATCCCTATTTGCAGATGATATGATAGTATACATACGTGACACCAAAAATTCCACCAGAGATCTCTTATAGCTGATAAACACCTTCAGCAAAGTGGCTGGATACAAAATTAATTCAAAAAAAAATCAAAAGCCGTTCTTTATACAACAAACAAAGGGGTTGAGAAAGAAATAAGGGAAACAACCCCATTCACAATAGCCACAAACAACATAAAATACCTGGGGGTACCTCTAACCAAGCAAGTAAAGGACCTGTACAACAAGAACTTCAAGCCCTTGAAGACAGAAATGGAAGAGGCCTTTAGAAGATGGAAAGATCTCCCACGCTCATGGATAGGTAGGATCAACATAATAAAAATGTCCATCCTACCAAAAGCAATATATAGATTCAATGCAATTCCTATCAAAACACCAACACAATTTTTTATAGACTTGGAAAGAGCTACTCTCCATTTCATATGGAACAACAAAAAGCCCAGAATAGCTAAATCAATCCTGTACAATAAAAAAAAAAAAAAAAAAAAAAACATCTGGAGATATCAACCTCCCAGATTTCAAGCTGTACTACAGAGCAATAGTTGTAAAAAGAGCATGGTATTGGTATAGAAACAGACCAGTAGATCAATGGAATCAAATTGAAGATCCAGAAATAGACTCACACACTTACAGCCACCTAATTTTTGACAAAGAAGCCAAAACGGCACAATGGAAGGCCAGCATCTTCAACAAATGGTGCTGGTTCAACTGGATGTCCACTTGTAAAAGAGTGAAATTAGGCCCATACTTTTCACCTTGTACCAAAACTTAAGTCCAAGTGGATCAAAGACCTAAACATAAGGCCGGTCACACTAAATCTACGAGAAGAAAAAGTGGGAGAAACCCTCGAACTCATTGGCACAGGTGACAACTTCCTGAACAGAACACCAACAGCTCAGGACCTGAGATCAACAATCAATAAATGGGACCTCATGAAACTGAAAAGCTTCTGTAAGGCAAAAGACACTGTCATTCGAAAAAAGCGGCAGCCTACAGTCTGGGAGAAAATCTTCACCAACCCCACATCTGACAGAGGGCTAATATCCAAAATCTACAAAGAACTCAAGAAATTAAATGCCAAGAAACCAAATAGTCCAATCAAAAAATGGGGGACAGAGCTAAATAGAAAATTCACAAAGGAGGAATCCCTAATGGTTGATGGACACTTGAAGAAATGCTCAACATCCTTAATCATCAGAGAAATGCAACTCAAGATGACTCTGAGATTCCATCTCATTCCTGTCAGAATGGCTAAGATCAAAAGCTCAAATGACAGCACATGCTGGCGAGGGTGTGGAGAAAGGGGAATCCTACTAAATTGCTGTTGGGAATGCAGGCTTGTGCAACCACTATGGAGGTCAGTCTGGCGATATCTTAGAAAACTTGGAACAACTTTGCCTCAGGACCCAGCCATACCACTCCTGGGTATACACCCATATGCCTCTTCACGGAATCATAAGGATTTTTCCTCATCTATGTTTATTGCTGCCTTATTTGTAATATCTAGAAACTGGAAACACCCCAGATGTCCCTCAACCGAAGAATGGGTTAAAAAACTGTGGTACATCTACACAATGGAATATTATTCAGCTATCAGAAACAATGAAATTATGCAATTTGCAGCCAAATGGATGGAACAAGAAAAGCTCATCCTGAGTGAGCTAACCCAGACTCAGAAGGACGCATATGGCATCTATTCACTTATAGTAGGATTTTAGCTATATAGTAGAAGGTATCGATACTACAACCAACACACCAAAGGGAACTCGGACATAGACTTTTTATTTTTTATTTTTCTTTCTTTATTTATTTTTTATATATTTTTATATTTTTTAGTGTTTTTTATCTATTTGTCTGTTTATTTGTTAGTTTGTTTTTTAGTTCTCTCTCCCGGGCAATGAGATACTTTTCACTGGTGGTACTTCATCATAGACCTCCAATGAATGAGGAGGCTCTTAGCCCTCATACGACCTCTCAACTGAGATGAGGGACTGTTATATAAGGGCACCCCACCCCAGAGAAATGGGATGGAAGTTTTAGGAGGTAAAGAAAAAAAATGAAATGTGATGTTTCGGGCTTTTACTACTAATTGTCATAAATTGTTTAGAATAATTAAGAAATGCAAATATATATATATAAAATGGGCATAGCATGTTCTTGAGAACTGTGATGTTCTGATAAATGTAAGAATCTATTTTTGTATTTCTTAGGCTATGACCAGTTGGATAGTAAGGCAGTATCTCTACATCTCTGAACATTTAGCTGTTGTCTCCAATGAAGGAAACATTGGGATTATGCTTTTACTATGAAGATCATACCTGATTCCAAACACTTCATGTTGTAATAACTGGGAGTATTCAGTACTACTTTAAATTATTTCTGAATATTGAATTAATCAGTATAAATATTCAGTTAGAAACAATCATAGGTGACAACAATTTTATTCTAGTATTTATTAAATATTCTGAAATAATCTTACAAGTACACCAAAGAAAAGTTGTTTTTCCTATTTATTAATTTCTTTCCACACAAAAAACAAGTGCTAGCATGCCTCCTCCATCACTTCCCTTCCATGTTGCAGAATACCTTTTAGACGAACCTGTAGCATCCAATAACTACACACCTGAGGAACACTTGTCTAGGAACTAGGATACACTAGGAAACAGAGTAAACAAAATGTTTTGGTATTGTTACACAAGAGACACAAGTAAACAGAATAGAAGCTATAAGGCTCCCACCGTCTCCGGTGGACAATAAGGATATTAGTTAGGTGAAGTCTCTGAGAATAAGTGGGGGCTCCATTAGGGAAGAATAGTAAGAAAAAGCTCTTCACTAAAAAGGCCAAAGTCTTCACGTTTTGGCTTTTCTCGCTATTAAAAAACAACAGTTTTTACATCTTTGGGTTATTAATTTGTCTTGTCAGAAGAAAAAATAAAGTAATAAAATGAGAAACCATTAATACGCTAGAGCTCTCTGACCTAAAAAAATGACATTTTATCTCTGGATATTCCTGATTTATAAACAAAACAATTGGACTTACATTAAAACGGGAACAAACAAAACTGATTTACTGTACAGTAGTTTGAATTCTTCTTTTTGGAAAAAATGAAAGAGGGGAGAGAAAGAGAGGGAAGTACCAAATATACAGGATTCTTTCACTTCGAAAAACTTCTAGGAGCTTACCTGGAGATTTAGATTTCTGTGTTTTAAATGATGGTGAGGCCTCAGGAAGACGAGAAAATCACAAACACACTACACAAATGTTAGCGGGGGACCACAAATGTCAGATCATTGTACCCTCTTGTTGCTACAAAACTCCTAGACTGCACTTTTTTGCATTGTGCTGCACTAGCAGCACATCCAACTCACATTTCCCCTCAAATCTATGTTCGGTTTTGTATAGATGAATTTAAAATTAACCAAGATAAGGTTTGGCTCTGAGCTTCTAATGTTCATCAAAGATAACATCAAAAAATTCAATTATGCTACCTTTTTTATTTGCCTCGAAAGGTAGAAAACCTTGCTGTAATCAGTGAAGCTATTTTTAAATTGCAGGAGGGCACAGATGAAGATACAAATTAATGAGCTGATGTCATATTAATGTAGTCTTTTTGATCTTGTAATCATGAGCTCTTTACAAATCATGTTTGCTTTCAAGATTATGATTCGAGACTCCTGGTTGTAGACGTATAATTTAAATACCATTAGAGGAAACTCCAGATGTTTCAAGGAAACATTTCTTGTATTTAAGAATGAAGACAAATTCAAAAGTGATCTAAAGAAAAAAAAATCTTACTGAATGTGCTTTCGTGGGCAGTTCTCTTCAAATTTCAAGACCTTAGTTAGATGCTTTATTTTGATTGGTAGATTTCCTAACATCCTTCAAAAACCTTGGTATACTTGAAAAATTATACATGGTTGATATATCTAGAAAAGTAAGTCATAAAATAAAAGATCCCAGAGGTAGTTCAGGTGATAGACCCTGAAATCTTATTATAAACAACAAAGTTGAGATTGCACTACTGTTTTCTCTGTAGAACCCAACTTTTTTTTTTCCATTCTACTCCAGTTGCCATGAGCCCCATGTGAATGTGCCTAGAGAATTGTAATTCTAACTTCAAAGTGAAGGGTCTGTGTCTCTGTGATGAATGCATTGACAACTTCTCTGATCACTCCTAAATTCCCAGGATCCCTTAAGTATGCATAAGCATGTGGGGCATGTTTCTCCACAAAACAAGTTTTTGCTGAAGCTAGAAAAACAGAGAGAAAAAAAGGAGAGAATAACCTAAAAGCAGTAACTCAACAAACAAACAAACAAACAAAAAAACAAACACCCATGACATTTGAAAGTGGTGTCCAAAGAAGAAAAATCACAAAAATTGGAATTACACAAAAACTAGATCAAATGATGCTACAGTCATAAACTATTCCCAGGACAGAAGACCAACCACACTTACCATTTTTAAAGAAAACAAAGACAAAACAATAACAACAACAATAAAAAAAACCAATGTTTCCTTCATCTCTGAATCTTCTTCATTGGGTAAAAACTATTTATTTATTGAAGGTCAGGACTTTTAGCTAAAGTAGAACAATTGGCTGGAAACACACTTTGTGATTTCTTCAAGGACTATTCAAGGAATTTTCTCTCCTCTGCATAAATACTTTCAATGGTGCTGTTTATGGACAGATGTGTGGTTATGAATATTTATAATATTGACAAACATCAAAATAAAATGCATGCATTTTGGTGGAGAGCAAAGAGATATGATGAAGAACCAATCATCTTTAAGGTCTTTGACTGAATCCTTATTTGGAATTGTTTTAGCAGTACTCATTTGAATGGTTACGCGAATGCAATTTTCATTAATATCTCTCTCGTCTTCCTGTTGTTAAGCTCTCATTCTTTCATTTATCCTTTGAAAAAATTATATTTAGTACTGAAGACCACTGCTTCTTTTAATATAGTCTATTAAAATTTTTAGGCAAAGGTCTACTCTTACTTCCAAATAGAATTGTCTCCATTCCAAAATATAAATTAAAAATAAATCAAGAAACTGAGTGTTGTTTGTAAAATATTAGACAGAATTTTAGATCTATTGACTCACAACTTCCTAAATCTAAAACTAAATCTAAATCTAAAGCCACAGAGTTTTACCTACACTTTTAATATTTTATTGAGAAAAAAAACAACAACAAAAAAAAACCAAAACCAAAAAGTAACCCCAAAACAAACTAAAATAGCAAAAAACAAAAAACAACAAAAAAATAACCAAAATAAAAAACAAACAAAAAAAACCAACAACAACAAAAACCAAAACACATAATTTTCAGCAACTTCTTCTATAGGAGATAATAAAATGTCTGGCCTACATTTTGGTTTCTGGTTAAACACAGTTTATTTGTAAGTAACATATTAAAAAGAAATCCATTTCCATTTGAGGATGTAAGAATTGATCGTTTAAGTCAATGATAATCATTCTATAACCTTAAAATCAGACAGGTTAGGTATAGAATAAGGGGATGGAGGAGCTGGCAGACAGATCTCAGTAGGAAACGGAAATAGGATAAATAGTTATGGAAGGATGGGGGACAATACTGGAGTAGGAGGATCAAGTGGGAAAGAAAGGTAAGGGAAGAGGGGAAGATATGGGATAGAGAGCTAAAATTATAGGCTATTTGAAATGTGGAAACCTAAAAAAATAGAAGCTTCTTAAAATATTTGGATATATGAAAGCCATCAAAAGGCAATCAATAAATAATGGGGGAGATAGAACCCCAACTGGATATCTTTTGCTACTAAATGAAGCTTACAGTACTGAAATTGGGTTGCATCAAATTGAGTTGCTTTCCAAAGAGGTCCATGGGAACACCCAAACAACCTTGCCTTTTGCCAAGACTACAGGTTGCATTCCACAAACTGACTACAAGGCATGTTTCCTGAAGATAACACCTACACAACTCATTGAACATGGAGAAGTTGAGCTGGTGCCTACAAGTTTTACTCATATATGTTAGCTTCTGTACAGGAGGTACTACTCTTCATGCTTCTAAAGGCAAAATGTGAACACCAACCCAATCACAATCCCTTTTAATTACAATGGTGTCCTGTCTGCAAGATACGCTAGCGAAATGGTGGCACAATGCTTGTGGGAGAACCAACAAATATGTGATTTGGCTTAAGGCTCACTCTATAAATTAGAACCCGTACACAACACTGCTTGGGTGACCAAGAATCTGAGACTAGATAGTCCGGGGACATAGGATAAAACCAAATACTACTGTTATAAAAAAGAAAGGAACACAGAACACAGGAGCAATAAAGTAATATCTAATGACAATGTGCTACACTCATAGATCCTTGTCTTGGTAAGCCCTCATCAGAGAGGCTTCCTGCTGCAGCAGATGGGAGCACATATATTGACCTATAGCCTATTATACAAGAAGTGAGAGACCTTGGAACTCAGCCTTAAAATGATCTCTTCATCAAATTCCCCTTTCCCCCTCAGGTCTCAGGAACCCTGTGGAAGAGGAGACATAAAGATTGAAAGAGCCAAAGGAGATGGGAGACACCATGGAAGCAAGACCTTCTAAGCAAAGGAGGACTGACACACTATGAGCCGAGACAGTGGCAGCATGCACAGGGCCTGTAAGGTTCCGTGCCACATGGTGTCTTGAGCTGAATGCACAAGAAGACACATGACATTATCCATAACCTAGAAGCAATCTCCAGTTGATATTCACCTGTAAATGAAAATTTAGCTCTGCCAAGTGAATGAGTGGGTCTCTGTACCAATATCTATTTCTTATGTTTTTTCTTGGCCTCTTTTCCTTTGGTTTACTTGTTTGGTCCTATTTCCATGTGTTTTTATTTTATTTTATTATTATCCTTTAGAATCCTGTTTGTTTTCTTTCTTTTTTTTAAATTTATTTATTTATTGCTTCAGGTTACATCTCGATCATAGTGTCCTCTTTCCACCCTTCCCAGTCCCGCCCTCCCATCCTCTACCCCCTAACCCTTCCATTCCACTCCTCTGGAGTGGAATATCCCTACATAACAGTCCCCTGCCCCAGTTCAGCAGTCATATGAGGGCCAAGAGCCTTCTCATACACTGGAGGCCTACTTGAAGTTTTTGCTAGAGCATTAAGACAACTAAAGGAGATCAAGGGGATACAAATTGGAAACGAAGAAGTCAAATTATCCCTATTTTCAGACGATATGATAGTATGTATAAGCAACCCCAAAAATTCCACCAGAGAACTCTTACAGCTGATAAACACCTTCAGCAAGGTGGCTGGATACAAAATTAATTCCAAAAATCAGAAGTCCTTCTTTATACAACAAATAAATGGGCTGAGATAGAAATCAGGGAAACAAGTCCCTTCACAATAGCCACAAACAATATAAAGTACCTGGGGGTAACTCTAACCAAGCAAGTACAGGACCTGTACAAAAAGAACTTCAA
Source organism: Lophiomys imhausi (assembly GCA_907164525.1). Taxonomy (NCBI): domain Eukaryota; kingdom Metazoa; phylum Chordata; class Mammalia; order Rodentia; family Muridae; genus Lophiomys; species Lophiomys imhausi. Next base: position 1,949,504 of record CAJQZJ010001085.1, read on the forward strand.
GCCCTTGAAGAAATAAATTGAAGAGGCCTGTTTGTTTTTTAATGAGAAAGAGAAATATGGTGGATCCAGGTTGGAGGGGAAATAGGGAGGAATTGGGGGAAATGGAGGAAGGGCAAACTGTACTTGGGATATATTGTATATTAAAAAATATATTTTAATTAAAAGGAAAAGAAAACATCAGACTTGCCCATAGTAAATTTTTCAACTGTTCATATGTGCGAGTGACAAATAACTGTTATCTATTTTCTTTTGAAATTTGAAATTCCATTTATTATAAAAGTCAGCTAATCAAAATGATAAAATAATGTCTTTAACATGATAAAAACAAGGACAAGCATCTTGCATGTTTACCATTTGTGGTAAAATATGCAACACCTTTCCTTGAGGTCAGTGGAATGAACAGATACACAACATCATTGACTTATTCATTACTCAGTCTTCCAGACATAAGATAGAAATAACCCATTCATCAACAAAAAGAAAATGCTAAATATAAATGATAAAAAGAAAAATAATAACATTTCTCATATTTGAAGATGACACAATGGGTCTCATGTTTGCTAAGTCCAAAAGCCTATTTAGCCAGTTACGGTAACATAGACCTACAATCCTCCTACTTGGGAGACTGAGACAGGAGAGGTATAAGTTCAAGGCCAGTGTGGGCTTCAAGATTAAACCTGCCTCAAAAAGAAAATCAAACACACACATGTACATCCACAGACACACACACACACACACACACACACACACACACACACACACACAGAGAGAGAGAGAGAGAGAGAGGGAGGGAGAGAGAGGGAGGGAGAGAGAGAGAGGGAGAGAGAGATGAGAGAACATTCAAATGGAAATTAAAATTGATGCCTTTTTTCTTTTTAGTTCTTTAAGATAATAATATACATACATTTTTCTTCCTCTAAGCCTTCCCTTCATACTGTTTCTGCTCTTCTTCAAATTCATGGCCTCTTTTTTCATTAATTGTTATTATATGCATGCACATATATGTAAATAAACATATATTTCCAAATATAACCTGCTCAGCCTATAAAATGTTGCTTGTATATATATTATTTCAGTGCTGACCATTTGGTATTCAATAACTAATTGGTGTTTGCTAAGACCATTCCTGCTACTATCTAGGCTTGAGGCCTTATAAACTTTTTACTGTCCACTTTGATATATCTACTAGTGTTCTCTTTGTTCACATCATGTTTATAAGCATTAATAATCAATAGTGCACCTTAGTTAGCCATTGTACAATATTGTTTTCATTTGTATGTTATGTTGTTAGTTTATTAGTTTGATTAACATTCAGATATTTTAAGGTAATTTATATAAATAAATAAGCTATCAAATTTATAAATGCTTGAGAATTAAGGTATTTTGGGAAAAGTGAATTATAGTGATAGAATTAATGCTTCTGAAAATAATGATACTTAACATTGGACATCTTGTATTTTTCTCTTTCTCTGTTTCTTTCTCTAATTTTCTCCATCTTAACCTCATTTTAAATTTCAAAAGGTGACATATCTTATTGTATTCATTATTCTTTTGCTATTTAGTTATGATCTTAAATGTCTTGAAAATAGAATTGCATTTAGTAAATATGCCATTAAATGATTTGTGTCTATAAAAACAAGACTTGTGTGGCACCCCCAGGTATTTTTTAAGCTAGCCCTGAATTTATGATATGAAACTGCCACAGCAATAACCATAATTCAACACATAGTCAATTTACAATTTAATTAAAGTTCTGACAGAACCAAGTTATCAGATAGCTGAAAATGTAATCTCAGCTAAGACAAAAAACAATATTTACCTGAATTTACTTGAATGACTTCTTCCAAAGAAACTATTAAAGTCGGTCATTGTAAAAATTTCAACAGAAGTAGTCGATTTCTCAGGAGGAATAAGGTTTTACTAATCTGAGCCAGTGGAGAATGCAGAAATAACATTATGCATTGGTATTAATCATTCCAATAATCTCTGGTGTTACTCTTCTTTTAAAAAATGATGAGAAAGATTCTGAGAAAGAGAGGGGGAAGTTCCTTATATGGAACAGAATAAGACAATAGCAAATTACATGGTTGCTTACAGAAACTTCCCAAGGATCTGTGTCATCACTGGGCTCTGGGAGAGGGGCATTAACATACACAGGCTCCTCTTTACTGTGGTTCCTGCCTTATTAGGGAACATCTCACTTGACTGTTTGTTTTTGTTTATTTTCAATTTTTAAGAATGCAATATAATTTCATATTTTTCTCTTTCCCCAACCTTCCCATTTATTCCTTCTCTTTCTTTACAGTTTTTATTGTACTTTTATTATATCATGTTCCTTAATGACAATAATTAAATTGTGAAGAACTTGGGTCTAAATTTTACTTCTTTTCCTTATAAAGATATACATAATATTCTCGATTCAATGCTTTTCTCTTTTTTCTGACTCTTACCGATAAGTTCTTTTTAAAGGAAATATGATTTAAAACATCAACTCTCTCCCCACTTTTATTAAGGATCAGGAGATTTGATCAAGGTATGTGGGAAGAAGCTTCCTACAATCCCCCATTGTAGGTTTTCTTGAGTCCTGAAATTTCAGCATGACTAATCATTGTTATTTATGGACCACAGGACCAAAGAAGAAATAGTACAGTGACAGGTTATGAGGGGGAAATGAAATATGTAAGCCTCCTTCAAATCCATCTTTAGAATCCCCAGGTATGTGTTTTTCCCCAGTTGATCCTACTCTTTAATCTCTGCAATATAAGTGGATAGAGAAGAGCATTTCAATTCTTATAGAAACAAAATTCTTAAATCTATTATAGCTTATTTAACTCAAAAAGAGTTAGTTCTTTGAGAAAATCAACAAAATAGACAATCCTTTGGCCAAATTAACTAAAAGGCACAAGTAAAAAAACCCAAATCAACAAAATCAGAAATGAAAAGGGAGAAATAACAACAGACATTGAGGAAATCCAGAGAATCTTTAAGTCTTACTTTAAAAACCTGTACTCCACCAAATTTGAAAACCTAAGTGAAATGGACAATTTTCTTGATAGATTCCACCTACCAAGTTTAAATAAAGATCAGGTTAACAGATTAAACAGCCCTATAACCCCTAAGGAATAGAAACAGACATTAAAAAATCTCCCAACCAAAAAAAGCCCAGGGCCAGATGGTTTCAGCACAGAATTCTACCAGACCTTCAAAGAAGATCTAATACCAATACTCTTCAAACTCTTTCACAAAATAGAAACAGAAGGAACACTGCCAAACTCATTCTATGAGGCCACAGTCATCCTGATTCCTAAACCACACAAAGACCCAACAAATAAAAGTACTTCAGACCAATTTCCCTCATGAACACAGATGCAAAAATACTGGCAAACCGAATCCAAGAACACATCAAAAGCATAGTACACCATTATCAACTAGGCTTCATCCTAGGAATACAGGGATGGTTTAACATATGAAAATCCACCAACATAATTCACCACTTAAACAAGCTGAAAGAAAAACAAAATACATGATCATCTCATTAGATGGGAAAAAGCATATGACAAAATCCAACATCCCTCATGATAAAACTCCAGGAAAGAATGGGCATACGAAGACTATACTTAGAAATAATAAAGGGGATATACAGCAAGCCAGTAGCCAGCATCAAATTCAATGGAGAGAAACTTAAAGCATTTCCTCTAAACTGAGGAACAAGGCAAGGATGCCCACTTTCACCACATCTCTTCAACATAGTACTTGAAGTTCTTGCTAGAGCAATAAGACAACTACAGGAGATCAAAGGGATACAAATTGGAAATGAAGACGTCAAATTATCCCTTTGCACACTATATGATAGTACACATAAGCATCCCCAAAAATTCCACAGGAGAACTCTTACAGCTGCTAAACACCTTCAGCAAGGTGCTGAATATAAAATTAATTTTTAAAAAATTAGAAGCCATTCTTTATCCAAAAATAAATGGGCTGAGAAAGAAATTAAGGAAATATCATCCTTCATAATAACCACAAACAATATAAAATACCTGGGGGTAACTCTAACCAAGCAAGTGAAAGACCTTTATGACAAGAACTTTAAGTCTTTGAATAAAGAAATTGAAGAGGACATCAGAAGATGGAAAGATCTCTCCCATGCTCATGGATAGGTAGGATCAACATAATAAAAATGGCTATCCTACCAAAAGCAATATACAAATTCAATGCAATTTAAAATACCACCACAATTGTTTGCAGACCTGGAAAAAACAATTCTCAACTTCATATGGAATAACAAAACACCCAGAAGAGCTAAATCAATCCTGTACCAAAAAAAAAAAAAAAAAAATCTGGAGGGGTCTCCATCCCTGATTTTAAGCTTTACTTGAAACAATAGTAATAAAAACAGCATGAAACTGGTAAAGAGACAGACCAGTGGATAAATGGAATCGAGTTGAAGACCCAGAAATGAACCCACACACCTATGGTCACTTAATATTTGACAAAGAAGCCAAAACCATACAATGGAAAAAGGACACATCTTCAACAAATGGTTCTGGTCTAACTGGATGTCAACATGCAAAATAATAAAATTAGACCCATACTTATCACCTTGCACAAAACTTAAGTCCAAGTGGATCAAAGACCTTAACATTAAACCCAACACACTAAATCTAATAGAAGAGAAAGTGGGAAAAACCCTCGAGCTCAACAGTACATGTGACAACTTCCTGAACAGAACACCAATACCTCAGAATGCAAGTCCAACAATCAATAAATGGGACCTCATGAAACTGAAAAGGTTCTGTAAGGCAAAAGACACTGTCATTCAAACAAAATGGCAACCAACAGACTGGGAACAGATCTTCACCAACCCCACATCTGACAAAGGGCTAATATCCAAAATTTACAAATAACTCAAGAATTAAATGCAAAGAAACCAAATAATCCAAACAAAAAATGGGGAACAGAGAGCTAAACAGAATTCACAAAGGAGGAATCCCTAATGGCTGAGAGACACTTGAAGAAGTGCTCAGCATCCTTAATCATCAGAGAAATGACTCTGAGAATTCATCTCACACCTGACAAAATGGCTAAGATCAAAAACTCAAATGACAGCACATGCTGGCGAGGGTGTGGAGAAAGGGGAACTCTCCTCCATTGTTTGTGGGAGTGCAGGCTTATGCAACCACTATGGAAATCTGTCTGGTGATATCTTAGAAAACTTGAAATAGCTCTACCTCAAGACAAAGCCATACCACTTCTGGGTATACATCCAAATGATTTCTCACCAAACCACAAGGATGTTTTCTCATCTATGTTCATAGCAGCCTTATTTGTAATAGCTAGAAACTGGAAACAACCCAGATATCCCTCAACCAAGGAATGGATAAAAAAAAAAAAAAAACTATTGTACATCTATACAATGGAATACTACTCAGCCATCAGAAACAATGAAATCATGCAATTTGCAGCCAAATGGATGGAACTAGATAAGCTCATCCTGTGTGAGCTAACCCAGACTCAAAAGAATACACATGGCCTCTATTCACTTATAATTGTATTTTAGCGATATAGTACAGGATAACTCTACTACAGTCAATGCACCAAAGGGAACAGGAACATAGACTTTGTTACCTGTCAATGAGACACTTTGTCCTAGTGGTGCTGCCTTGTAGGCCCTCAGTGTATATGAGGAGGCTCTTGGCCCTCATATGACTGCTGAACTGGGGCAGGGAACTGCTATGTAGGGACACTCTAGTCCGGAGGAGTGGGATAGAAATGATGTAGAGGGTGGGAGGGCGGGACTGGGAGGGGTTCAAAGAGGATACTGTGATAGAGTCATAACCTGAAGTAATAAATAAACATAAAAAAATCCAAAAACATAAAGTATCTGAAGTGAGTGATACTTCATAACTGAAGACATTTGAATAGTATTTTAAAATACATATAATCCTTTCTCTCCGTTTCAATCATATCTCTGATTATTTTAGAAAGTTGTAAATAGATTTTACTAATTTTATGAAAATGTAAAGAAGGAAAGAATTTTATTCAACTTCTTTTTGAAATCATACACTCATACATACACACACCACATGAAAATAAAGTTATAATGGTATGCATATAGTATAGGTATAGTTATAATATAAATGATATGGCTATAAGAATCTGTTAGCTTTAAGTTTCATTCCTATCAGAACCTAGAGTAAAAGTAAACAGAAATATATTTGAGTCTTATTAAACACATTAAAAACCCAGTTTTATGTGCTGTGTACATGCGTGTTTGTGTGTGTGTGTGTGTGTGTGTGTGTGTGTGTGATATCTCATGTAAGGGGGGAATACTTTAAGTGCTCATTTTCTTTCTCTTCATGAAGAACATGATATTGATGAATGATTTAAGAAAAAAATAGAATATAAAGGAGATGGAAAGAGAGAGAGGAATCTTTTCCTTCACAGCAAACCGAGACGCTCCTAAAATCTTTAGGAAATTAAATGTTAAGATGGCAATAGAACCCATTGTTTCCTCTTTCAGCTGATTTGACATCCAATTTTCTCATGCTACAAGGAAACTTTTTGATACCAGGAAGGAAATAACAATAAAACAATCAATGGAAATCTTTTCTTCTGGGGTTTGGTTCCATGCAAGTAAAGCATGGTGTTCTGCAGCAATGCAAACTCTGAACCACACGGCACACAGGTCAGATAATGCAGCGCACATTGGTGTTCTGCAGCAAT
>CAJQZJ010001085.1:1956239-1966383 GCA_907164525.1 Lophiomys imhausi
CACATTTGAGTTAACAGTGCACATAGTTGATTCATTTATTAGGAACACATAAGTATGTCCCCACATTCCAGATCAAATATTGTCAACGATATATATCTTCAGTAGCACTTTTTAAATTAAAAAAAACTGAGCTTTTACAGTTAGTATTTTTGAAATCTTCCCTCCTTATTGCAATGTCTCATATTATGGCAAATACTTTTGTCTCTTGACCCAGAAGTTTTTACATCAATTTGTTCAATAAACTTAATTCAAAAACAAAAATCTTTATTTAAAAGAAATCATAACATTCTTTTTCTGTCTAGTTTTTAAAATAATCAGAAAGATAAACATGCACTTGACTTACTAAACTATTAACCCGGTGAAGGAAAAATGGATGAATTGATCAGTATGCTACCTCCTGTGACTGATTAATGGCAAAATCTTGCTCAGTCCATCTCCTCCCTGTAATTTTTCCTCATTTCTATACAAGTGTACTATTTTTTATTAATAATTGCCATATATTTCCTCACTCATTAAATTCTTTGGATTTTAAGTACTTGTTTTAAGGTATTAAACATAGTGCTCAGTACATTGTCAAATTCCAGAATTCCTTTTGTTTGTTTTTTCTGTGGAAGACTTGTGTACATAGCAAGCATGGCCCTCCTCAGTTAGTCAAGACACCTGACAGAACCTTTTTATGAGAAAAGAAACATTACTGACAAAATCTAAATTTTTCCTTCACAAACATGAAACCTAATTATTTTAACATGTTTTCTTTCGTCTTTCTAGAAATACAATAACATACCTAACTGATATAAATCTCTTCAACTTACCAACAAGCATTTTTTCATTTTGCTTAGATATCTAAAGAAATATAATCTTGAAACCTAGCAAACATCTACCGTTTATTGGCTTTCCACCAATTTTCTTAACCTGTGCATGGTTTTGGTCCATCATTGTATTAATGGAAAACTAACTAAATTTCCACTTTGCCTCTGTTGCTGTGTGAGGAGATTTGAGCAGAGAAAAAAAAACTCACATCATTTGTGGTGTTTCCACTCTGGGATATGTTCCATGTGTACTTTTAGCATTGCTATATGTTGATAAACATGTACCTGTAACACACAAGCATCTTCATGATTCACCATGGCCCTATAGTTCTTCAGTCTCATTGGACAATGCAGAACAAATTTAATAATGAATTATCTTTGATACAGGCTTACAACAACCGATAATATAAATTTTAAAAGTAGACTCAGCATCATTATAATGGATATTTTTTTTTTTTTACTTTGTCACTATAACTTGTTAGAGTTCAGCTGACTGCTTCAACTAGTTCCATTTTACAGACATGCACATGGAGGATATTTTTAAAAGGTTTCATATACACTAAACATGCACAAATGCTCTCTCTATCACTTCTCTTAATTGACATGGTGTAAGTTATTTATATAGCATTTACATCATTTTATGTGCTATGAATAATCTAAATGTGATTAAAATATTAGAAGACTACAAATTCTATGAGAACACAACTCCAATTTGTATAATAGCCATGAAGTTTTGTGGATTTTAGTTTCCAAAATGGTCTTGGGTCAAATCCTATGTTCACAATATGATGGGTACACATAGCTTCTTTGATTTCTATTTTATGTGCAATTAAACTGAGATAGTACTTCTAACATATTTTTTTCTTTTTTTAAATAATTATTTATTTATTGCTTCAGGTTACATCTCCATCATAGTGTCCTCTTTCCACCCCTCCCATTCCCATCCTCCCACCCTCTACCCCTAACCCTTCCATCCCACTCCTCTGGAGTGGAGTGTCCCTACAAGTTTATTTATTACTTCAAGTTACATCTCCATCATAATTTACCCTCTTTCCACCCCTCTTGGTTCCACCCTCCCACCCTTTCCTCCCTCTCCCACCCATCCCACTCCTCCGATGTGGAGTGTTCCTACATATCCGTCCCTCTCAGTTCAACAGTCATATAAGAGCTAAAAGGTTCCTCTTGCACTGGGGCCTACATGGTAGCACCCCTAGGACAAATTGTCCCATTAATATGTAACAAAGTCTATGTTCCTGATCCTTTTGGTGTGTTGTTGGTGGTAGGATAGTTATCCTGTACAATATGGTTAAAATCCTAGTGTAAACCCTGTCATTTGTCTGTAGCATAAGATGGCATACCTATTGTGGAATCACTGCAGTCTTTACCAGTTCTAATCAACAAACACTCTGAGCAATTGTACTGCAAAAGTAAGACAGTGGGGGGATCATTGTTAATATAATTTTATTCAAAGTTTTTAGATACATATAAAATCATCCCTCTTTCTGGACCCATAATTGAGGCTATGAGCCAATCCCCATGTGAATTTCACAGATTGCTAGTTTCAGCTGAAATATGAGTAGAACATCCAGGAACTTCAGATCATTAGTCATTTCATAGGGGGAAGCATATGGCTTCCCTAGAACAGGGAGTTTTCACCTCCCACAGAATTTGGACACCATTGCAAAAAAAGGGTCTTATTGTTCATAGAAGCATGTGAGAATATATTTGAAACAAAATCTGCTGCAATTCCCCTTACTCTCATGACATATACGTGCTTACATAAAATGTACTTCAACACAATAACTCCCAATTGGAGAACAATTAAATTATGAATGTGGGCTGTTATTTCTTCATCTACAGACCATAGTTCAATGGTTTTCAGATTACTCAATATGTGTTGCTCTCAGGAAATATTCTACTGAACACCAGCTTGTATCATAGACACTTAGCATCATAACTAGCTTCATCTTCAAAATGATTGATATTTTAGGCTCAATAATTATTTCATAAGAAGGACTGCCTATTACATTCTAATATGTTTGTAACACAATTTACTTCTTTCTAATAAATGTAAGTAGCACTCCCTGATTTGTGGAAATGATAAACATCTCCAAGTAGCACCAAACTTTTCATGTTTTGTCCTTGCCTAAAAACTATTAATATACAGGAATATAAATATCAAAACAGAAAATGATATGTGCTCACAGTAGTTGCAACTTAAGAAAAGTGTGAGAACAAACGTAGGACCAAAGTTCATATTCTAGATTATGTATACTAGTGTCCTTTATTATCTACTCACTTATTTGCCTCTGTGTATAACCTGCTGGGATGAAATCAGGATTGAATATACAATCTTAATTCTTTCACTTAGATGAATGTATCATCCCAAGATATATCATCGAACACAAATTATCCAGGCTTCACAATGCAATATCACAAGTAGGATAGAAAAGAAATGGGTGCTGGATTTAAAGGGAGTGTGGATTTTGTGATTTACATTGGTATAGTAAATGATACTGCTCAATAGATTGTTGAGTTTTAAACTCTGACATGTATCTCTATAACAGTTACTGATATTGGAAAGTGTATGTCACACTATGTTGATTTTCAGGACAACCATTACAAAGTGTCATGGACTATGTTAGGAGACTGAGGTTTTTTCCCTCTAGTATTTTGAAGCCTATGAGTCCAAGATGAAGTTTAGCTGGGTTGTTTTCTTTTGAGTCCTATCTCAGTTACCAGCTTCACATTATCTTAGGTTTGTGTCTCTGTGTCTGAATCCTTTTTATAGAACACCAGTTCATCCATAATAGAGACTTTGTATGATATTAATTAGCAAATTGAAGATTACATTTCAAGTTTCAAAAATAGTCATATTCTGAGATCATGAGTGTTAGAATGCTAACATATAAATTTATATATCAGGAACACAATTCAGTTTACTATACTCCCCTCCATAGTCTTTTCATGGTGTAACATAATTCATTAACAATTTGAAATTGCTGTGACATGCAAATTAAGTGGACCTCTGTGTCTTTTTCTTTCCTTGCTCATTGCATTTATCATAGTGAGCAATGTGAAACAAATCTACAACTAAAAACTATAATAATGACATAACAATTTCATTTTATTCCAAATAAGTTAAAATATTAGTTAGAAATAGCACTCACTTTCTGTGTTGGACGAGAGGCTGGAAAAACTGATGTAGATAGGAAAGCGCTACAAATGAGATGAAATTCAATCCATGGGGTGAGGATAAAGCAAGGTACAAAGCTACATTTGGGAAGTCAATAAAATGTTATTACTTCTAATATTAATACGTTCTAATGTTTATAAATTGAATATAAATTTTCTTATGCCCAATATTCACTATAAGTTATTTTTAAAGTTCCTTTTATTTGAAATGCTTTATTAGACAATTTTGTGTAATTAGCCTTATGCTCCAATGTTAATATTGGTGAAATTCACCTGTAGAATAGCAAGAACCTGTGGCAGTAAGGCAGGTCTGGGGAGAAAATATGATATGGTTGAGTTTTCCATGATGTATATTTTTCTATTCTTTATAATATGTAAGATTTTTTTGTGCCTGGGTGATTTGAAAAATGCAGGAGACAAAAGTAGAGAAGACCCTTGAAGGAAGGGAAAAGTTGGGCTCATGAAGACAATAATAAGAAAGTTGAGATGACAACCTAGGTACTCAGCAGAGAACACATACAGTTGGGTCTAGATCTTCACCCTCCATGGCTTAAATGATATATTAGGAAGATTCAGGATGCTGATGTCATACAAACCCAAAATGTTATATGTGTGCTTACATATTTACATTCAAATGACCTGACAAATATAATGTCTCATATGATACACATATGAGAGTTGATACTGGAATTTATGTCAAAGGAAGCTTCATGCTTAGTTACTAGTAAAATGTTAATTAAGTACAAGTACTTATTAAGGTACTTATAGAGTACTTACATAGATGAGAAATTACAACAAGGAAATACAGAGAAACCGTTTTCTATGTTGCTCTAAAAGTCTCTTAAAGCCAATTCTTTTCTATTTCCTGCCCCACAATGCACATTGCTCCTTATAAGAATTTTATTTGATTATTTGGTTGTTTTGGCTTAGACATGGAATCAGACTGTGTAGCCTAGCACAGTCTGAAATTCATTGTGTAGCCTAGTTTGGTTTTGTTGTTGTGATCTTCCACCATCAGTCTCTTAAGCACTGAGATTCCAAGTATAGGGAACAATTCCTGGATATCCGACTTATAATTCACGTTTTGTTGCCCCCACAAACTCCACACTTTTAATGGTTTGGAAATATTGACTGAATTAAATGAGAGCTATATAAACATTCATTTTTGGTGGTACACACCTCTGATCACATTACTTAGGAAATAGATATGTGAATTTGAGGCCAGTCTGGTTTTCATATACATATCAAGTTGCAAGATAGTACTAAACATTGAGACATTATATTAAAAAAATAGCTAAAAAAAGAATTCTTCCTTTTGTACATGTTAACCAATGAAGTCCCACAGACACCCTCCCTCCAAGGGTCATTGATTATTGCCATTGGTCTCTGTTCCCCTCCAGAAATGAGCTGTTTTTCCCTGTTGCTGAAGGCACCACATGTTTGAGTGTAGAACATGATGAAACAATGCTGGTACAGTATGGAAGTGTCATCCATAATGGCTAGCTTTCATATTGCTGGAGGTACTGTGCAAACTATGGGAAGAAAAAGGTAATTGCAAATCATACCAGCCTATGTACTCTGCAAGCTACAACAATGTCAAACCACACCCAATGGCACAATAATGGCAGGAACATCATGGGAAAAACCAGACACTTTCTGATCAGATTTAAATCTGATCTGATCCACCAGAAGAAATCCATATCTGTCACCATTATTGGGCCAGTAGCTTATGTAAAGCCAGGATATATTATACTTTTAGATGGGCATAATATTAAAGTGACTATGAAGGAGATATTATATCCATAGATAGTTCATCTCCCAACAGTTATCTTGAAAACTTCTATTTCCCTTAGATGTTGATTAACACCAAGATCCACAACTAGCCAAAATGCAAAGAAGGGGAAATATATGCCATACACGCCTCTAACTGCTCAGGGATCATTGCAGAAGAGGTGATGCAAATAGTGTAAGAGCCAAAGGCAATGAGTGTCTAAAGAAACACCTTCTTGGCAAAGCAGCAGAGCAACACATATGAATTCAGAGCAATTTCAATATTATGAAAAATCCTAAGCAATTCCTAGCCAGACCAAATCCAACCACAGATAAGGAAGTTGGGCACACAGTCACCCTTACCTGTGGAGACAGTGACAATTGTTAGCAACTGGGAGAGGAAGAGATAGTTTTGTCCAAGTGTGTAGTGACTGGTTAATTAAACCACACTACAGTGAAAGTCTATATACCCAAGAGTATTTATTTGAACAGAAAAAAAACACTATTGTAGGTTTTTTTAAGGGATACAAAGTTGGGAAATAGGAAGAGGATAGATCTAGGAAGAGTTGCAAAGCAAATCTGATCAATACAGGTAAAAACTCAAAACCAATTTTTTAAAAGAATTTCACTTTGGACATTTTTGATGTGGAATGTCACCTACAATTATGTTTCATAACTCTCCTGACTTTTTGTCTTTCTTCTGTAAGATAGAAATTATATTCAATATAAAATTATTTATGAATATTCAATAAAATAATAAAATTGTGAAGAGTGTGCTGTGTAGTTCCATAGTGGTCAGCCAGTACCATCATTTTTACAGTATCTTTGCTCTCATCAAACAAGGGAATATAAATCATTATCTAATCATACATAGCAATGAAGAAAGTTACATTTTCACATAAACAAGTTTCTGATAATTTATTATAACTTAAGGTCAGAATTTTTTATGGAGACACATTTTAAATTATGATTTTAATTCATATAGCCTAGGAACCCTAAACACTTTATAAACTACAAAAACAAATATTTACAAAGACAGATGCACACAGTATTTCCATTAGCACTGTCTGTCCCCAGGGAGCTCACCTGACCTGGAAAGGTTTCTATTCATTTTGAAAATGAAAGAAAACATATGAATTTTCTCCTGAAGGTATTTTGAGAAAACATTTCTAAAATGCCTCATTGGGGAAAAAAAGCAGAATCCAGTCCTTTGGTGTGGTGATACACAGATGCTACAAACTCCAGGAAACATTTTATAACGTGTAACCCAACAGAGAACTGACAAATGAGCATTCTGATGTCAATCAACTTTTGCCTCATTATATTTTGACTCTTTTTATTTTCTTTTGTTTAGTTTTTTTCACTTATGTTGTCTATCCAGACATTTAGCTGTTAACTGGGCAACTGGTAGTTGTAATTAATACGTATATAATATGAACTAAGGTGGCTTTGCTGTGGTTACATGGCATGGTTATGTTTCTAGGTGTCAGAGTTAAAATTCTGTACGAGTTTGCCTTCTGTTGCTATGATAAACACCATGTCCAATATGGACTTGGGGAGGAAAGGTTTTATTTTATGTTACACTTTCAGGGAGCAGACCATCATGAAGGCAAACCAGGTGCAGACCTCAAGGCAGGAATATGAAAGAAGGAACTGAGGTAGAGACCTTGAAACACTTCTGCTAACTGAGTGGTTCTCCTGAGTGTTTTGGCTTGCTTATTTATGAATAGCAAAGGCACCTGGCCTGGGATAGCACTTCCCACAGTGGGCTGAGTGCTTCACAACCTATTATTAATCAAGAAAACTCCCCCAAACCAAACCCACCATCTAATCCAATGGAGACGTTTTATCTAAGGTGAGGGTCTCTCTTCTCAAATGACTGTAGTTTGTAACAAGCTAATAAAAATTAAACAGCCCTGTGCTCATGACATAGATTCTACCTCTTCATAGCTATATTAAACAGGAGCTTAAGAATTTGACTCAAAAATTGGAAAATTAGTGTCAGATTGCATTGTTGGAAGCCTTGAATGTATATTGTATAAACAAAAAGAACTCAATATCTAGATTTCAAACATCTTTCTACTATTTTAATTGCCTATATTGTGGGTGAAACCACACAAAAATGATGCATGGATAAGATAAATTGCAAAATAGAATTTAAGAACAGGTAAAAATATTAACTCAATATACAAAATTTCACATTTGATAAGAGAAGATGATGGGCTTGACTACAGCACCTCTAACAATTTTGTTACTAATATTGTTAACCTTGTTAAAAAGCAAAAGTAAAAACTATAGCTTAAAATGTGTAACTGCATCCAGAAACTGAAGTTTGATTGCTGATAGTTCTTGGTCCCAATAACAATGACTAAGAAGGGTCTTTAAGTCCCTAATTTAAAATATTTACATTTAAAACTGCATGGCAGCAGCAATCTGCATTTGCATTTATTTAGGTCCATCTCAAAGGATTTTGGTGTGAAAATACAATCTCTAAAAGTAAGCTAGGACAGGATATTGAAGAATAAATGAAGACACATTGGAAGAGAAATGGAGGCACACAATTGATTTGTGCAGTGCAGTCTGTGGATTCCCTCTCTTAATGGTTCTGTCTACTCTTATTTTTCATGATTTGCCCTGCCTAGAAAGCTTTTTAGAATCCTCTATGGCAATGATGTTATTTCAATGGAGACCTACCCTATTTATATCAATGTGTCTGAAAATCAAACAGGTAAGGAGAAAACTGTAGAGGGCTAAAGGTGAGTGATGAACATACTTAGCCAGATGGGAGAACTGGTTGGGAGAGTCTGTTTAATGTTAGTAGACTAGGGTGAAGACTGACTTTTTCCTTTGAGCTTACATAGGAAGATTTGCAGGAGTAACAAGACTCATAGAGGTATGAAAAGCCATGGAGTAAAGAAGCCCTGGAAAGTAGGAACAGGGTATAAGTCTGCAAGGAAGCAAGCATCAAAGAGTAAAGGATGAGAAGTACAGGAAATCTAAAAGAATGATGTTTTCTTGGTAGAATACTGCTACATGGAGCAATTTAAAACTGGGAGCATCATTGACAATGTATTTTATGAGCCACACACTGTTTTAGTTTTTTGTTTTTTTGTTTTGTTTTGTTTTGTTTTTTGTCCAATGTCAGTGTCATCCTTTTTTGAGTAACTTCATTTCTCTGCCCAATTTCATATAGAGGTTATTTTTCCCTGAACTTTATGATTTTTCACACACTGCTATCATTATCCCTACTCACATTCTATGCTATCTAAAAACATTCAAAGTTCCATGTATTCTGTTATTTTCCTTATATTCCTTCAGGCAGATATAAAAACATCTTTTCCATGTTCTCAAATTTTTATGTATTAGCTTCCTTTATAGCACAAGTCGTGTTAGTTACAATAAATATGAATAAAGCAGGATTGTTTTTCTAATACATGCATGTTTTTAATAACAGAAAATGTTGTGATACCTATACAATAAACAGTCTGTTTCTCTATGCATCAGATCATAGATCATGTTCAGCCAACAATGTTCTTCTACTTCCTTTCTTTTTCCAGTGACAGGCATCACTAATCTATCCAGCGCATTCCAATTGTATCAATGGAACATTCAAGACAGAACATTCAAGGCATTATAAATTACAAACCACAGAAAGCTAAGCCTGCTGCCAGTTTCTAAAAGCAACTAACACTTAAAAACATGGCCAGAAAAATATCAGAGACTGTCACAACAAAATATCTATTGCTACTTATGATTGCTCATCATAACTAGATGGTAACAATCTATTGCTGAAGATATCACATGCATTGGATATAGACAAAGTTCCTGAATTGGCTCTTCTTGATGATAAACTATAAGTATAATATTAAATAAGCCCTTTACTTCCCAGGTTACTTATGGTTCAGTCTTTATCAAAGCAGCAGATGAGAAAAATAATATAATCTCAATAATACAGTGTCCTCCACAACTGCAAAGCAGAAAGTTGTAGAGCTATAATAATCTCTCTTCTTCTAAGCAGTGAGAAAACTTATTGTTCCTAGAATAACACGGAAGTAAAGAATGTATATATAAACATTTATATAAATACAGTATATATAAATATTCTGCTTATCCATCTGTTGAGATGACATCTTTGACTCTGTATGTGTTATAGTGAGTGTATAAAAGGGTTGTGTATAAGGCTTATGATAAGCACTCTCAGCCCTGATAACTACTCAGAGAAATACATTCTCCCCAGACAGTCTCTTTTCTTATTTCCACTCTGAAGTAGCTTTGTCCATCCATGTCTGTCACTATTTGGTATTGTTAGCCACCATAAAATAGGACAGACATGGATGGACAAAGCTACTTCAGAGTGGAAATAAGAAAAG
>CAJQZJ010001085.1:1966783-1979469 GCA_907164525.1 Lophiomys imhausi
ATGTCTGTCCTATTTTATGGTGGCTAACAATACCAAATAGTGACAGAATTCGTCTACACACTAATAGTAACCACCAATAAAAGCTCTGCAGAGAACAGATTTGAGGTGTAATGCAGATACATTGCTTGCTCTAATCAGTGAACCAATGATTTTTCTAATTCCCGTTGGTGCTTTTAAGGTATGAGAAAAGATTACATTTACCACTGACGAGGTATAAAATCTCCTGGAGGCTATTTCCTTTTGCAGGGTAGAGAGTTATAATCTTTTTTCCTGAAAGTACAGATGATTATTTCATTTCAAAAAAAAATCTGAGTTTATAAGATCATTTCTAAGTACTAAGTAAAACCAATGAACAATGATTGCAACTGTTATTGTAAATAATTAGCTCCAACTAAAACTGGTGTATAATCACTTTCACAAATAAATATAATGTGGAGACATGTTTTAACTTTATAAGAAATTAAACTATGTATTGACCTAGATAAGCACTTAGCAAAGACCCTGAAAATGTGCTTTTTGATGGGATTTTGATCTCATGTGATTATATTTTCAGTTGCTGTGCTCTTTAATCCTACTTAGTCAGAAAGTAAAGAAGGTATAGTTTTCTTTGGCTAAGAAGAAAATATAGTTACTGGAAATTCATCCAATAAAGACACACAGTTCAAAGTGCAACCTGAGAAAGTTAGTTAAATCCTTCTCTAATTTCCAGTTGTGTCACAGAGATGCCATCACAAAAGAATATCACACTTTCCTCTACACCAGGGTCACACTTGGGTCTGCTCAGTCTTCCCCTTATCCATCCACTATCTAGCTCTTGTACTTGCACTGTGTTCTTATTTTCAGCAATTGGGTATTAATCCGATTTGCTCTTTAATGGAGCTGAAGACTTTTAGTTTGCCCTAACATTATTTTTCTTACAGAAAGTTTTGCTACTCTTGGGCCTTTTTAGGACATAAAGATGTTAACTCAGATATAGATGATCTCAAAGTTGAAGGAGGAAGGCAGAGACAAATATCTTAGAAGAATATAGAAGAAATCTATCATTGACACCATAGAGCTGAATGATAGCACCCTTTAGAGATCAGTGCATTCAGGATGATTGACAGAGTAAAAATTGGGGGTTTGCCCCTCACATCAATTCTAGTGTATCTAGTGTATCCATTCTTTCTCTGATTACTGTATGGTTTCTATTTGATATGCCTTTCCAATATTCAATTATCAAGATAATTAAACAGAGTCATTGTCAAATCTTCCAATTCATAAGCACCAGGTGTCCATTCAGGTATCCCCCAGTTTCCACAGAAGCAATCTTCTGATTCATACCTGTACACAAGAGAATTATAATACAACATGAATTGAGTATCCTGGATAGGTCATTGCCCTTGCTCTGAGGGTTTTACTCCAGGAGAGAAATTTTTATAAGTTGGTGTATAGAAGTTTTTTTGTTTTTTGTTTTTTTACAAAAGTCTGATGTAATATATATTCTGTAGAGCAAGAATCATTGATGTGTGACTTAATTCAACAGTCACTAAGCCAAACCAGCCAAACTTTAAAAAAAAAAGGCCCAATATAAGGATATTAGGGTTCTTAGCATGAGAAAAGAGGGCTAATATCCAAAATTTACAAATTATTCAAGAAATCAAATGCCAAGAAACCAAATAATCCAATCAAAAACAGGGAACAGAGCTAAACAGAGAATTCACAAAGAAGGAATCCCTAAAGGCTGAGAGACACTTGAAGAAATGCTCACCATCCTTAATCATCAGAGAAATGCAACTCAAGACGACTCTGTGATTCCATCTCACATCTATTAGAATGGCTAAGATCAAAAACTTAAATGACAGCACATGCTAGCAATGTTGTGGAAAAGGGGGAACACTTCTCCATTGCAGGTGGGAGTGTAAATTGTACAACCACTATGGAAATCAATCTGGCAATATCTTAAAAAAAAAAACTTGGAGTAGCTCTACCTCAAGACCCAGCCATAACACTTCTGGGTATACATCCAAATGATACCCTACCAAACTACAAGGACATATCCTCATCTATGTTCATAGCAGCCTTATTGGTAATAGCTATAAAGTGGAAAAAACCTAGATGTTCCTCAACTGGGGGATGGATAAAAAAAAAACCTGTGGTATCTTCACAATGGAATACTACTCAGCCATCGTAAACAATGAAATCATGCAACTTGCAGGAAAATGGATGGAACCAGAGAAGCTCATCCTGAGTGAGCTAACCCAGGCTCAGAAGGATGCACATGGCATCTATTCACTTATAATTAGAGTTTAGCTATATTGTACAGCATAACTGTGCTACAGCCAATGCACCAAAAGGAACATGGAAATAGACTTTGTTTCCTATCAATGAGACACTTTGCCTTAGTGGTGCTGCTTTGTAGGTCCCCAGTGTATGAGGAGGCTCTTGGTCTTCATATGACTGCTGAACTTGGTGGGGGACTGTTTTGTAGGGACACTCCACTCCAGAGGAGTGGGTTGGAAGGCATGGGGGTAGAGGTTGGGAGGGCGGGACTGGAAGGGGTGGAAAGAGGACACTGTGATGGAGATGTAACCTGAATTAATAAATAAACATAAAAAATGCAGAGAAAAAAAATAAAAACACTATATATTTTAACTTAAAAAAGATAAGATCAATCAATGATGAACAATGTACTTAGAGTGCTTATGTTTTTAATGATATAAGATAAATTAGAGACATAATCACATTTTACACACACACACACACACACACACACACACACACACACACATGAATAAGGGAACTTGGAATTCTAAGCTTGCTAAAAATGAATTTTCTGAAGTCTGGAGAGGTGGCTCAGCAGTTAAAAGCATTGGCTGCTGTTCTAGAGGACTTGGTTCAATTTTCAGCACACAACTGTTTGTAACTCCATTTCCAGGGGATGTGACACCTCCACCACAGAGATATACATACAAATAAAACATCAATTCATATAACATAAAAATAAATTAACCATTAAAAATTAAAAGAAAATTAATTTCCAAATGGACAGAAGAATGCATAGCACTGGCCATGGTATTCAGAGATAGAAAAAACACTATAGAAAAGGGAGAGTAGCACTCACAGTAGGAGAAGTTTAAAGTATCAATTCTTAGAAATAAATGCTGGAAGAACTAGTCTAAATGAAGATAAAATAATGAAGTTTCTTTGGTGAATATTATTTAGAGGCTATTTCATTTCTCTACTAGAGTTCACCAACTCCTTCCCATCCTAACATCATCACTGTACAAAAATGTTATAATCTTTTTTTCCTGAAAGTACAGATGATTATTTCATTTCAAAAAATCTGAGTTTAAATGATCATTTCTTTTTTAATAATTTATTTTTTATTTCTTCAAATTACATCTCAATCACAACCCCCTCACTACTCCCCCCTTCATTTACACCCTTCCACCCTCATCTCCCTCAACCCCCCATCCTCTACCCCCCTTTTTTTTACTTTAAGGTATTTCTTTTCCCCCCCCAACAGCTCTCCCTTTCAGTCCAACAAATGGTTCTTTCTCTTATAACTATAAATGCAATACAAAACAATGGAAATAAATAGGCCACAATTATAAGAGATATATGGCTTAGCATATGTTCCCAGTGTCCAGTACATATGTATTTGGCACCTGACTTTAACATTCTATTATCTACTATCTAACTCAGCTTTCATACTAACTTGCCTCACAATTTTAAAAACATCTTCTTAGATCCAGAACACCCTCTTGATTCCTAAACAACTCAAAATTTAACTATGAGACTCTAGGTATCTATTCTTCAACCACCTCAGAGACCTGAGAGGGATAAATATATCTGATTATATAGGAAGTGCAGGGCCCGCAGCTTCCAAAACTAAGAAATGATATACCAGTGGCTGCCTGGACAGTTCCCATTTTCTCTCCATTCATAACATTATCAATCTTCAGCGGTTTGGCCCCGTTTCTCTGACAGACATTGGTTGTAGAGCAGGAATTATGAAGGACTTACCTACCCTGTCTTGGCAGAGCTAGGCTGTCGACTTACCTGCTTCCAAATTTTGTCCTTTTTGGACAGCATTCTGTCTACAGTTGAAGCAAGGGGTTTTTCTTTCCAAGAGAAAGGCTTACCACCAATTCAACCATCTCCCACTGGAGATTCTTCGATGCTCATCTTCTACTTGGAGTAGAATAGGGGGTGCTGTCAGGAGCTGACCTGTCTTGATATCAAAAAATCTTAAGTTAACAAAACATCTTTGAATGCCATATTCTGTAGATCTCTTGAGGTTTTTGAAGAGGCCCTATCTATCTCTTATACTAGGATAAGCAGATGTTGCTTGTCTCTTAGCAGTTTTATTTCTGATTAGCTCAGAATCTTGAGTTGCATTTCTATGATGATTAAGGATGCTGAGCATTTCTTCAAGTGTCTCTCAGTCATTAGGGATTCCTCCTTTGTGAATTCTGAGTTTAGCTCTGTTCCCCATGATTAGGTTATTTGGCTTCTTGGGATTTAATTTCTTGAGTTCCTTGTAAATTTTGGATATAAGTCCTCTGTCAGCTGTGGGGTTGGTGATGATCTTTTCCCAATCTGTAGGTTGCCGTTTTGTTCAAATGACAGTGAACTGGGGTCCTATAGGCAACTCCATTAGGGCAAAGTGTCCCACTAACAGGCAGCAAGGTCTGTGTTTCTGTTCCTTTTGGTGTGTTGGTTGTAGTATAGTTAACCTATACTATATGACTAAAATCTAATTATAAGTGAATAGATGGCATGTGCATCCTTCTGAGTCTGGGTTAGCTCACTCAGGATGAGCTTTTCTAGTTGCATCCATTTGGCTGCAAATTGCATGATTTTGTTGTTTCTGATAGCTGAGTAGTATTCCATTGTGTAGATGTAACACATTTTTTTTTATCCATTCATCACTTGAGGGACATCTGGGTTATTTCCAGTTTCTAGCTATTAAAATATAGCTGCTATGAACATAGTTGAGAAGATGTCCTTGTGGTTTGGTGAAGAATATGCTGAATGTATATCAGGAGGAGAATGGCTGGATCTTGAGGTTGAGCTATTCCAAATTTGTAAAGGAATGAAATTAGACCCATACTCATCACCTTGCACGAAACTTAAGTCCAAGAGGATCAAAGACTTTAACATAAAGCCGAACACACTAAATCTAATAGAAGAAAAAGTGGGTAAAAGCCTCGAACTCATTGACACAGGTGACAACTTCCTGAACGGAACACCATATCTCACTCAGGCTCTAAGACCAACAATCAGTAAATGAGACCTCAAAACTTAACACCTCCTGCAAGGCAAAGGAAACAGTTATTTGAACAAGACAGCAACCTACAGACTGGAAAAAGATCTTTACCAACCCCACATCTGACAGAGGGCTAATATCCAAAATTTATAAAGAACTCAAGAAATTAAATTATCAAGAAACCATGTAACTCAATCAAAAAATATGGAACAGAGCTAAACCAAAAATTCACAGAGAGGAATTTACTATTCACCCTGCAGAGAAAAACTGTGTTAAGAATTCCTGGTCTGCAGAGGGAGTTTCAGATCTGCCAGGACCACACAAAGAAACATTGTCTCAAAAGAATAACAACAAGAACAACAACACCCAGCAACAACCAAAATAAATAACCAAAACAAAGCAAACGAACACCTAGAAGAATCCAAGAGTATATTAAGGTGGTTACATCATGAGTTCAGTGTTAGCACATATCCAGTGGCCCTGGGAGTAAGTGATGTATGCTGCACAATGCTCATCTGCTTTGTGTACTTGAGTTTATTTTAGCCTAAGTTTCTACAGTTGCTGGAAGGTATAAACAGTTATCATTGTAAGTCACACCTTGGGTAACAATAGTGCTATTATTCTGCTTTCTTGATCCTTGAAAAAAAGTGTATGTTCTTTGATATTTTTCTCCCACAAAAATTAAAAATTTTCTACTATGAATGCAAATGAATTTGAGTATTGCTTCATTATGTTTTATTTAAGTTAAATTGTTTCTTTCTATTGAGTGGATGTTGTTTCCAGGTTAGACACTAAAGAGTCTGCCAAGAGGCACATAAGTATCTAAGGCTTTTCCAATTCAAACATCCTTAGTCATAATTAAAGTCAGTTTGATGGCTTTTGAAAGAATTTAGTTATTATGATTGACAGTTTTCTGTACCTTTGACATCTTATGAAATATGCCTGAGTGGTGTGTAACACTGACAATTCCTGAGATTTATCTTCTATGATCTCTTAGGATTGTAATATGGTGAAGTTTAACTCTATATTTTCAGGAAATGTGTTATCAAATTTCATTATATAAATGACTAATATTCTTGATTCTCACTAACTGTAAGCAATCTTAATGTTAGTAATATTCAAGTGCCCATTTTACAAAATAAAAATGACTATTGTTTTGTAGGAGGAAATAAACTGACAAACATATTTTCTTTTTTAAAAAAAGATTAAGTCACTAAATAAAAGGTGTCCTAAATTCATGAAGATAAGAATGAGAATGAGAAAGACACCAGTCTAGGGTCAAAAGCCACAGCTTGCTCATCAGCACTAGATGGATATTTTGCCAGCTATTTAGGTTTCTGGTTCTCATCTGGTAAGTAGAGAAGAGTACTTAGTGTATTTGTCAAATTCTTCATGATTGTAACAAACACATAGAAAAAGCAACTCATAAGAAGTTTGGTTTGTCAGTCATATGAGGGCTAAAAGCTTCCAATTGCATTGGGTGCCTACATGGCAGCTCCACTAGAGCAAAATGTCTCACTAACAGGTAATAAACTCCATGTTCCTGTTCCATTAAGTCTGGTGGTTGTAGGATAGTTATCCTGTACTATACACCTAAAATCCAATTATAAGTGAATACATGCCATGTACATCTTTCTGGGTCTGGTTAAGCTCACATAGGATGATCTTTTCTAGTTCCATCCATTTGGCAGCAAATTGCATGATTTCCTGTTTCTGATAGCTGTGTAAATGTACCACAGTTTTTATTTTATTTTATTTTATTTATCTATTCCTCAGTTGAAAGACATCTGTGTTTTTTCCAGTTTCTAGCTATCACAAATAAAGCTGCTATGAACACAGTTGTGGAGATGTCCTTGTGGTTGTGGAGGAATCTTCTGGATGGATGCCCAGGAGCTATCTGGGTTCTGAGGTTGAACAATTCCAAATTTTCTAAGATATTGCCAGACTAATTCCCTTAGTGATTGTAGCATTTTGCACTCCCACCAGCAACGGAGGAGCGTTCCCCTACTCCATAACCTCACCAGCATGTGCTGTCATTTGAGTTTTTGATCTTAGCCATTCTTACAGGTGTGAGATGGAATCTCAGAGTCGAGTTGTCTTGAGTTGCATTTCTTTGATTATTAAGGATGTTGAACATTTTTTCAAGTGTCTCTCAGCCATTAGAGATACCTCTTTTGTAAATCCTTGATTTTACTCTGTACTCCATTTTTGATTGGGTTATTTGGTTTATTGGTGTTTAATTTCTTGAGTTCTTTATAAATTTTGGCTATTAGCCCTCTCGGGGGGGGCTGATATGTGGGGACACCCCACACTAGAGGAATAGGATAGGTTTGAGAAGGGCTAGAGGGTTGAAGGGTGGGACCAAGAGGAGTCGAGGGAGGGGGCTCTGATGGAGGTGTAACTTGAATTAATAAATAAATGTAATGGGGGGGTGGTGGTGGTGATAACAGCATGATAGAGAGCAGCCCGAAACAGAGCAGTGTGAAAAAAGAAGTTGGGTTTATCCAGGTTAATCATGTCTTAAGCAGTGTCAGTCCATGGTGAACATGATTTTTTTTTTTCTCAGTCATGGTGAGACAGAGCATCATGGTGGAAGAGCATGCAAGAGCAAGCTTCTCACACAGTGAGTGCAAGGAAACAAATATAGAAAAGAAAGCATGGACAGAGTACATTTTCTCAAGGTGTGTAACAAGTGAGCTCCTCTCTCTAATTAAGTCACTGTCTACACAATCCTCCAAGTCTTAATAATTCTGCCATGTTATTATTCCATCTCTGGAAATAATTCCCTGAGTAGTTTTGAGTCCTGAAGGTCCAATCAATTACCAAAAACTTACCTGAAACCGAACTTTTAAATTACTATTCAACACTCATTTATTTATTACTAAATTCACTTATAACAAACACCAACAATTTCTTAACTATTAATCCTATAAATTCCTACAACCCCTTTAACCTATCCACTAAACCTATTGATAATTATAACAACTACTTTCATAACCTTTTAGAATGATACAGTCTCTGGGGCAGGTCCTCAGTCGTCAGGAACACAGTCTTTGTTGTAGATTCTTTAACGCACTTAGCAGTCCTTTTTCTGGATCTCTCAGATGCAGGTTCGTCAGGGTAAGTTGGTTCTTACAGTCTCACCTTAAATAAGGCTTCATGCTTTCTTCTCTGTGGGAGACCCCAGCCGTCTGCAGGCCAACTTACTTCTTTTGAATCAGGAACTCAGCTGCTCTGCCTCAGTCCTTAAAGCCAGGCACAGTTTCCCCTAGGCCACTGATCGGACAGATCAAACCCCTCTAGGCAAAAGCTGAGCCACAGGGTCCAGTCCTTGGCCTTTTGGTGTCTTGCTCAGGCTTTCTTTGCTCACTGGCTTCTTTCTGCTTCAGGGAGAGAGCTGGCCATCAATGGCCAGCCCTTTTTTCAGCAGGACTCTTGGAGCTCTCTAGCATCAGGGGCCTCTTCTTATTTCTGGGCTCCATGCATTGTCCTTAAACAGGAGGAACTCTGTTTCAGCTTAATTTGGGCTCCGCCCACTTAGCAGCTGAAAACAA
The DNA here is from genome assembly GCA_907164525.1 of Lophiomys imhausi. Lineage (NCBI taxonomy): Eukaryota > Metazoa > Chordata > Mammalia > Rodentia > Muridae > Lophiomys > Lophiomys imhausi. The sequence goes on from CAJQZJ010001085.1 coordinate 1,975,592, forward strand.
TGTCAGTCCAGATACTTTGTTTCTTCAAGTCCATTAAGTCTTTCCTATTTTCTTGACTTCAACTTTGTTTTTCAGCCTATTAAGTCTTTCCTGTTTTTCCTGACTTCAACCTTATTTTAGTCTATTAAGTCTTTCCTGTTTTTGCTGACTTCATGCTGATAATGCTCTTCAGGCCCCGAATTAAGAGACAGTATCAGAAACTCCTATATATTTTCTAAATCTAATTTATCTAACCCCTACACTTACCAGATGGAAAAAAATCTGCAAACAAACAAACAAAAACCAAGCCTTCAAATTATAGTTCCATAAGCAAAGTGGAATGACCAAAGTGTGATTATGACACAAAGTTTTCTACATTTAAAAAAAAAAATTGTGGAAGAAACAACTAGACTGTACTTCATTAAAAGCTCAGCAAAGCTTTGAAAGGGGAAGTTGCATTTAAATTGGAGCAATTTCAAACAAACAAGGGAATGACCATAGAGATGTTCACATAAAGTATTTAGCAGAGCTAGTAGCACTTGCTGTGTCTGAAGAAGCAGCTGTTCTGTCCTCATTGCAGTCAGTCAGAATGTTCATCAAGACCAGGAACAAAGCCATCCTAACACGCAAGGTGAAGATCATTAGCAACACTGTGGCATTCATCCTGAGAACCCCATTTAGCGCCTGTGAGGGCTTCAGCAGTAGTGATGTGGTGTGCTTCTCAAGATGTACTGTGTGCATTCCAAATGGACATGTGGATGAACACCTGTCAATGTTGTAAGGCTCTTGAGAAATATTTACTTCCCCAAAGTAGGGCATAGTCATGATATACATATGGCACTGGCTGGACCAAAGGAAGAATTCCAGTATTCTATGTGGGTGGCATGGGACAGCAGAGGAAACTCACCTTTTGCAAATGCATATTTATATTATTCCAAGATTTGAAAATGTCTTACAATTGAAAAAAAATATCCATTTAAACATGATTTATGTTTGAATGCTTTTATTATCAGAGTAATTGTTATAAGATATCCCTCTTTAGTTACTTGTTATTAATTAATTAAATTAATTATTGTGTTTAAATGCACTTACCATCTGAATAATTATTGCAAGATGGCATCTGCATTACAAGAAACACTCTTTCTTAGTTTTAGAAGATATGGAATAAAATAAATCATCTGTATATATGTGATCCATTGTGACACTGGCTGACAGCAGGCCTATGATGTCTTCATATAGTCATTTGTTCATCTATTCTCTAACTTATTTTCTTTCTAAAATCTTTACCAGAATCACTGTCTCTCTGCTTTATTTTCCCTCTGTCTCTTTCCCTTCCTCTCTCTCTATACTTTCTCTCCCCCTTTTCATAATTACATGCCACATACCACAAAAACAACTTCAAAACTTCAGAACTGTTGCTCCATTCATTTGCAAGTAGTAATGCTGAATGTACTATCTCCCAAAATGAATCGAAAATTTGGAATCAGGAAGCCATAAGATTAGCCATTGAAGTAAATACTACAGAAGTTACTTTTTGAATTCCAAAATCATGATGGAAAACATATTATGTTTTAAAAGAGTTTATTTTAATGATCAAGGAAAAAAGAATTATAAGAAGCCCATAGTGCCATTGACTATCAAGTGCCTCTCAGAGCACTCCGTGATATGTTCTTTGATTTTTTTTTTGAACAGAAAGAGTTGGCCCTGAAAATAGATAATAAAATTAATCAGGAAGACAACAAACCTAAACTGTTGTTGCAATGCTATTTTTTTTTGTGGGGACAGCAAAATAATTCAAAACAAAAATCCTAACTTGGTTGGGAGCCTAGTCTTTCAAGTCTGAGCCATCTCTCCAGCCCTGTGGAATTACAGCAAAATGTTTATGGGAAAGAGAAGTTTTGTGAGGATCAAGTTGTCATAGAAAGGATCCATTTTGGTCTGTTTGCGCATTATAAGGTTACTCTAGAATCATTTGTCACATTATAGCACTGAATTTTAAACAGTGGAGATTCTTATATGTTGGATGCAAGTGGGTATTCCAAAAGCATTTCAACACTTGAGAGCAAATCACTCGCTGCCTCTTATACTGGGCCAAGCCACATGGGCATCAGCAATCAGAAATTCTGTTTAGTAAAAATGTAACTTAATAGTATGATAAAGAGAATAACATTCTATATGTCTAACATATCTACCAAGATATCAGATATACCTATTGTTCTCTCTGAGCTGTTCTTATGACTTACTTTGAATGTGGCAGATGTCATATTTCTTGAATTTCAAAGATACATCTCAGTTTATGTGTGATATTTTCTCTTTACGACCATCATTCTATGACTAAGTCCAAGATAAAAGACCATGTCCAGAAGGAACCAAGATGTTAGCAGGCCCGCTGGGACGTATTTTGATCTCAGGGGAAACAGTCACAGGGTGGCGGGTGTTGCAGGATGTTGTACAAACAGGTCTGGGGGGCTCAACCCCCTTGGGTCTCACCCAACTACCCAGGGACCACTGGGGGTCCCTGGGCAGGGCGCTTCCCCCCACGGAAGCTGCTGAATCCGGGAATCGTGATTCCCCCTCCTCCACCAGGAGAGACACTCCTGGTAAGTTCCACTCTAATACCCAGCGGGCAGATTCATACCCCATGCAAAGATAATCTCCAGCCTGCTGGGCACCCCAGTTCTTGCACAGAAGATCCGGCTATCTGGAGAAAGGTTGCGGCCCATGGAAGTGCACTCAGCTCCACTGCAGAGTGTCATCAGGCTGCAGATTGCAACCCACTGCAATATATGGGAGCTTAGTAGACATGACTTCACTTGCCAGTTTCCAGGTGGTGGGAGCGGCAAGGCTATTGGGGGTGAAGGCAGATTTACCTACCACAGGAGCCAACCATGGGCAAATTGTGAAGTATTTAAAATTATTATTGGACTTTTTTGCTAGTACTGGCCCTTTTGGCAGGGAATCATAGCTTACATGTACACAGCTCCACTCCCTGGATTAGTTAGGTCTCCACCTAGGAGCGGGGCTGAATGACTCACCTTACAGGGGTGGAGTAAGGCAATTCTACTCCTACACCAAAGCACCCACTTTGGACCCAAGTCCAGAAGACAGCTAAAAATTTCCAAATGGCCACAGGCGCCAGACAAAAAACAAAACAGAGCAGAATGACTCCAACATAAGAAAGCAATGCAATTTCATCAGCCAGCACCACCTCACCACAGCTGAAACACATGAAAACTATGACAATTCTACATTATGGAAAGTGATAGAGTCCCTTAGAGAAGAACTTAATTCCATGAAGGAATTCAGAAAGCCACAATTGCACATACGAAAGCGATGGAAAACACCATTAGAGAACTTGAGAACAAGAAAAAGAGAGGGCAATGGAAGACTTCCAGGCAAAGACAAGCAAACTGGAGCAGGAAATGTACAAAACAAATAAATTCACTCAAGATATGAAAATGGACACATAAATAAAGAAACACAGTCATAGTTCAAAATGGAAATGGAGAATCAAGGGAAGAGAACAAGAACTATGAATTTGAGTACCAAAATAGGATTCAAGAGATGGAAGACAGGATCTCAGGCATGGAAGATTCGATGGAAGAAATCAATACAACATCCAAAGAAAATGAGAAAGCTAAAAATTCTCTCACCCACAACATCCAAGAAATCAAGGACTCAATGAAAAGACGGAACCCAAGAATTATAGGCATAGAGGAAAGAGAAGACTCCCGACTCCATGGTCCAGGAAATATCTTCAACAAAGTCATAGAAGAAAACTTCCCAAACCTGAAAAAAGAGATGCCAATAAAAATCCTAGAGGCTTACAGAACACCGAACAGATTAGATCAGAAAAGAAACTCCTCTCGCCACATAATAATAGAAACTCCAAATGTAGA